>OY754964.1:18471479-18523979 GCA_963576475.1 Molanna angustata
GTAATACAATATAACAATGACTCAGTCTTATTCATTACTAGCCTTTATGTCCCGCCGTTGGCCAAGAATGTAAAACTGTGAAGGAATAAGCAATCGTTTTTATAATATTGTCACCCAATTATTTTGCAATATCGGACTATGAAAAGTGGTTTGAAATTTGATTGAGTTTAAGCATTGTAAAATGTTCAAGTGATGGCCACAACCCATTCTTTTTTATATATTGCTATAAAGTGTGAATGAAGTATAATATACAATTTCTGCACGCATGGACTACGCGAAATGGTTTTAAATATGACAGTTTATCAACGTTGTACACAACCCCCATTTTTAAATATTATCATCGAAAACAAATTGTAATATATACCTATTGAAAATTTAGTAATTTTGGATGTTGGAATGTGGTTTAAATTTGATTAAATAATGTACTGAAAAGATCTAGTGTTGGTCACATCTCATTCGTTTTTATATTTTTTCATCAAGTGTGCATTATATTTTTGCACAATTAGACTGATAGACTTAAAATTGACACAAAAGTCTACATTAACGAAGAAGAAAATGACTTAAACTATAATAAATAGTTTTTAATTTGAATATAAACGTTGTGAAGAGTTCAGTAATGGCCACAACCCCCATTATTTAAATATCGTCAACGAAATCAAATATGAAGGTGTTGAAAATTATTCAAAATAGGATGATATAAATGGTTTAAATTTGATTAAACAAAAGTATTGAAAATATTCTAGTGCAGGTTACATCGTCACATCCCACATCCCATTCGTTTTTACATATGTATTTTCATCAAGTGTGCATATTGTTAATAATATTTCTGCACAATAGACTATTAGACTTAAAACTAACCCAAAAGTCTAAATAAAAAAGAGAAGAATAAGTATAAGACTATAAGAAATAGTTTGTATAAAAAACTATTTCAATGGTCTACATAAAATAAGAAAAAATACATAAAATAGAAGAATTAGACTATTGGAAATAGATTGCATAAAAACTGACTAAAAGGTCTACATAAAAGAAGAAGAAGATTAATCCATAGGAAATAGTTTTGTATAAAATTCACCAAAGTTCTACATAAAATAAGAAAACGAAGAAAAAGAATTAGACTCCACGAACGGTCGCTTCAGACCCTTCAGTACCTCCCATCCCTTCAATCCATCATTACGTCCCTTCCAATCAGGCCCTTCAGTACCTCCCGTCCCTTTAGGCCCTTTTATACCTCCCATCCCTTCAGGCCCTTTAGTGCATCCCTTCCCTTCATTACATCCCGTCCCTTCAGCCGCTTAAGAAAAGTTTAAATCCAGAAACCATCCTGGAAGAACCGCGAAGAGATGAAAGGACCTTCTTTTCCCAGGATACTCCACCTTCAAAGGTAAAATGACTAAATACACGAAGAAGAAGAAGAAAAAAGTTTAAATCCAGATACCTGCGAAGATATGGAAGGAAAATTGGACCTTCTTTTCCCAGGATACTCCACCTTCAAAGGTAAAATGACTAAATACACGAAGAAGATGAAGAAAAAAGTTTAAATCCAGATACCTGCGAAGATATGGAAGGAAAATTGGACCTTCTTCTCCCAGGATAGTCCACCTAAAATGTCCAGGTAAAATGACCAAATGCACGATGAAGAAGAAAAAAGTTTATATCCAAAAACCGTCTTGGAAGACTTGCGAAGAGTTGGAAGAACAGTTGGACCTTCTTCTCCCAGTATTCTCCAACTTCATAGGTAAAATGACCAAAAATACATGAAGAAGAAGAAGAAGAAGAAAAAAGTTTAAATCCAGAAACCTGCGAAGAGATGGAAGGACAATTGGAACTTCTTCTCCCAGGTTAGTCCACCTTCATAGGTAAAATGACCAAATACACGATGAAGAAGAAGAAGAAAAAAGTTTAAATCCAGGAACCGTCCTGGAAGACCTGCGAAGAAATGGAGAGACAGTCGGACCTTCGTTTCCCAGGATATTCCGCTTTCATTGGTAAAATGACCAAATACACGAAGAAGAAGAAAAATAAGAAAAAAATTTAAATCCAGAAACCATCCCGGGCATACGCTCGACAATTCACCAAAGTTTCATTGTAATCGGACAAACGGTTTAGGAGCACATAGCATACATGCATCCATACATAAATAAATAAATAAAATAATTTTCCTATAGGAAATCAGTATATTGTTGATTTGTAAGTAAATAGTATTAGGTAGGTACCTACCTACAACAATGTTCTAAATAAATTCGATTCATATCAAATTTTATTTGAATATCAGAATCTTTCCGTAACCATAGTAACCATCGAACATATAAAATATTACTATCAAATGGGCTCGATACATTTTTTTGGATATGTAGGTAGGTACCTACATACATTGGTTTGTTCGAAGCCACAAAAACGAAAATTGTCCAAAATATCAAATATTACATACAAATTATGCAATTTTATTATGCCTATATCTTTACTAATAATTAACAGACTTTTACAATATATGTCTTAAAACTTGCTGTAATGTCTTGTGTTTCATTTTATTATTACATTTATTTCAAAGGTATATTATTTTAAAGAACATATTCATTCGGTAGGAAAATTAAATATCGTATGAAAAGATATTAAAATGGCGGGGTTATATGTACATTTGTACAAAACGCTTACTTTAAAAATAAGTTAAACATTATAATTATACAAAATATTCACCATGTTTTTCACTTAAACGCTAAGTTATACTTGAAAATATATTTTCTTCGTGTAAATACGTACTTCTAACTTTTAAACTAACAGATATTTGCGTGCAAAATGTACACTTTTTTGACAGATATGACTTGGAAAATTTTGTATGAAAAAAATAATTATTGAAATATTTTTAAAATTCAGCATTTTTATCGCATTATTTTTAGCGTGACACTGCATCAGGTATACTGGTACACGTTCGCACATAAATTAGATTTTTAGATGCTCTTGGTTTTTCAGAAGGCGTGAGACAAACACACACACACACACACACATACACACACACATACACTAACATTTTGATTGCTTTATTACTTTAGATATATATATATATATATATATATATATATATATATATATATATATATATATATATATATATATATATATATATATATATATATATATATATATATATATATATATATATATATATATATATATATATATATATATATATATATATATATATATATATATATATATATATATATATATATATATATATATATATATATATATATATATATATATATATATATATATATATATATATATATATATATATATATATATATATATATATATATATATATATATATATATATATATATATATATATATATATATATATATATATATATATATATATATATATATATATATATATATATATATTATATATATATATATATATATATATATATATATATATATATATATATATATATATATATATATATATATATATATATATATATATATACATTTATTTATATTTATTAAAATCAAACAATATTTATAATTTTAATTTAATTTCAATCATACAATCGAAATTACAAGTTACTTTTTTAAAAAACTTGAAATTTAAGATCTTGTTCGCTGAGCATTAAAATTCAGAATTCGAATGTACCTACCTATGTTACTATAGTCAGAATATGAATATTTTGCAATAAAACTATTTTACAAATGCAAAAGAGATTCAACTTATGTATTGATTTCTTTTTAATTTAAAAAAACGGAGAAAAAATCACGAAAAAGCTTCCAACGAAAGATCATAATCAACTTTTCTAGATTTTTTCGTTCGTGTTGATCTGATTTTTTTTATATACTTTAGGTACCTAATATTTTCCATAAACAATTGATTTCTATAAATTTATGCCTTCAAATTCATTCATACCATCACGGCATATCCCACAATCATCGCAACCGTCGAAAGGTGTGCAGGTGTGCACAACCTTTTTAAAGGAAGCATTACGTGTATCCCCACACACCAGTCTCGTCTCACCTAAAAAAGCACATCATTTGAATGGATGGTGAACGTTATTGCTGAACTATGTGCTATCAAATAGCTTTATAAAAATTTATAATATTTATTTATTTATTTAGTAGCCCAATATTAAAAAACAAAATATATTAAATATAACTGCTTCACTAGACAGAGTCTATATATACAGATATGTAGTCCCATTTTTGTATTTTACATAACACATAGGTATTATAGCAAAATGTGAGGCACTAGCTAAGAAAAGTGAGTCCCGTAAGAGCCGGGTAATTGAAAATACCAGAGCCAAAATCCACATACTTCAGCAATGTATTTCACCAACCATTCTGGATGTTACATTTTTAGGTGAGACAAGACTGGTCTGTGGGTATACACGTATGTATATTGATTATTTTCATAAACTTATGCACACCCGCACACATGTCACTGGTAACCCCCACTGGTTAATATGCATATTATTACCTTTCATTGCGTATGTAAATTATTACCGAGTTGTTTGACAATCGGTATGTGTGGGAGTGGTCACTGATGACGTTTGAATACTCCCCTAGTACAGGAAAGATGTTAAAAAGAGGTTGCAGTTCATAATTGATTCTATTAGCATCATAGCCGGAAGTCGGAGGTAGACTTCCTGTGAAGGGTTGACTCATAGTTCCTTCCTCAGTCAGTCAGTCAGCTTGTTCGTACCTGTCTGTGCAATCAATTTACATGTTGTACCTACTTACCTATATCAACCAACTTACTTTTTCTATTCTGATATCCTAAGTGTAGCTTAGTTGGAATGTTGCAACTCAAACTTATTTTCTTCATAATATTATGAACATATTACTATGAACAAATCTTTAGTTTTATGGGTACCACAGATCGAAATTCGACAACAAATCAATATTTTTTTAAGTTTACGATAAAAAATACCATGTATTAATCAAGGGCTACAAAGTTTTCATTTCACATATAGCAAAGTGTAATTTTTGAGGTACATTCCATTTATATTGTATCACAGTAGATTATGTATTTTTCTTATACATGTTCATATTTGAATTTGACAACTGCATTTGAAATAACTATGCGCTTTCCATCTACGCAACAGTTATGCTTCTAGAAGGCTGCATGTCACAGAGGGATGAACTGATGACACATTGTTTTGCTCCTAAATACCTGGGTGTTACACTTGACCCTAGACTGTCATTCAAGAAACACTGCCTTAATACCAAGCAGAAAGTATGAAGCACAAATAACATTATATTGAAATTAACGGGCTCGACCTGGAGAGCTGGACCATCCACTTTCAAAACTTCAGTTCTGGGATTATGTTTTTCCGCCATTGAGTATGCAGCACCTGTATGGTTTTCCTCAACAGATACAAAACACGTAGGTGTGGCACTAAATGAAATCGGGCGTATAATATCTGGCTGCTTTCTGCCAACCAGATTAAGTGACATATACCCGTTAATGGGTATTAGGTATTGCCCCTCCAAATATCAAAAGAAAGGTAGCTGCAGACTCTGAAAGAAAGAAGCAAGTAACGGACCCAAGATATCCTCTGTTTGGTCACATGCCTCCGGTGGTGAGATATAAATCGATAAAAAGTTTCCTGACCACGACATCCCCCCTTCAGTTGCCGCCAGAAAGAACAAGACAAGAACACTGGATTGAACAGTACAGTGGTGGTCGAAACAAGCTGTCGGAGATTTTGGGACCGGGACACTGAATAGACTGCGTGTAGGTGTCACAAGGTGTAAAATAACTAACTTGTACATGTGGGGTATAGAACGAGAGGAGGATGTATCAAGATGATTAGTATTTTCTTGTCCACCGATACATGGTACAGAGATGTAACGAGGAAAACTTGATAGTGGCAAATTACGTGGCATTTGCTGCTGTTACATATTGGAGTGGAAATGCCTAATATGTATGTCCGGACACATTAAGTAAGTAAGAATTATCAGTACCGTATCGGTTTGACCTGAAATATTTGTAACACATATTACGTATACATATCAACCTTCAGCACACCATATAAACTTCAACTATACCATATCTCGAACTCATCCGTGCGCGCCGTTTGTTTTAAATTGGGTACAAAGTTTTCAAAAATTGAGTTAATTTTTGTTAAAATGTACCACAAAGATAAAAATACGATATTTGATAACAAAGTTTTCACTTCACGTATTAATATATAGGCAGATAAATTAAGACTCTTGTATACCCTGGGTATACGGATGTACGCAAAAAAGCACACTAAATTACCTTCTAATGTATGAAACACGAAAAAATATTGTATATCACCTGATATGCGATATACAATATTTTATCGTGCAAAAGGGTAAAATTTTGATGTTTTTTTTAAATAACAAGAACAGTTATTGAAATATTATAATAATAAAAAACTCAGCCGATAGATTTTCATATTCTGTTTCGGTTACAGTAAAAATCTACTTCATAGGCCTTGTAGTTTTTTAGTTACTTACAATAAAAAAATTAAAAAGGGTATTACTAAAACTAATTTTACAAGGAAAGTATTATACAAATTTAAAATTCAAAAAAACTCATGCAATAGAATAAAGATGTACATAATATACTGTTCCTTTTTACACGTATCTTTTGAGGGTATTAGGGAAATTATTTTCAAAATATACTATATAGCCTACTATAGCCTCTTAAACAAGATTTGTACCCATATGACAAGAAATTCTACGAGAATTTATTCTTTTTAGAGGGCGTTCGTTTTGCTTTTGTAAGACCTTCTAGTCCAAAGAAACAAGTTAAAATATTATACATGCATAGTAAAAAAATATTCATGGTCCATCTATATTGTCAACATTCTTGCTATTCATATGCAGCTTTTTGTTTTGTATATACCTTCTGTTTTAGTCGGATCTGTGAGATGAAAATATCATAGGTCTCCATAATGTGGCGACTTGTTATTGGTTGCGTGTTAAATTAATATTTGATACTTATAGTATATACTGCTGGAAACAATATGAATATAAGATAAAAATAGATGGGTGATGGCAGAGCGGTTAGCGCGCTAAGTTCTTAATATTCCAGTAGTCGCGAGTTCGAATCCTGCCAGGACCGATTTTCTTCAACTATAGTACAAGCGTTTACGCTTATGTACATTAGGGAATGTATGAGGATGTATATGTACTTGCTAGTACAAGGTTATATTCATTTTTTTTAAAAAATAAAAATCTGAATGTAGATACTTCATCATGTGTTGGAAAGGCGAAACAATATATTTCACTTTTTTTATTTTTTATAAACATAACACTAGAATCTTCACAGTATTTTATTGTAGGCTAGAGTTTAAATACGTACAAAATTAAATAAAATATACCTACATATACAATTTTTCAGTAGCTATTAGCAATATAAGTATTAATAATAATTATATGTTTTTACATGGATACTTAATCTGGTATTGTTTTGCCTATGAATGTGTGTGATCCTAAATATGCATATTGTATGTAAATATTTCTTGTGGGCAGGAATTAGAAATGCCACGGACATTGTGATATTCGATAAATGCCACCCGCATGCCTTCTACATACATATATACCTATCATACTCGTATCTACACTACATAGGGTGGTATTGTTAACCCAAACCTCAAGGAAAGGACAGGGGAGCATAACTGTTGATAGTTCAACTCAAGGTGCATTTCCTCTACTCAACGAAACTAAAAAAATAAACAAAAATATGAAATAATTAATAAAGAGTGGGTTGTGGCCAACGCAATACTCTTCACTACCATGTCACTACTAATTTTTCAAATTCTGTATGGAAAATTTTCAACACTTTCATGAATTGAGTTTGTTAAATTATTTTTTTTAAATGTTTTATTATGAAAACTTTATGATTATTCAGTGCCATTTTTTTAAAGTGGTATGCCTTTTTAGCAATTCTAAAATAAAAATATCTAATTTTACATTTCCTGCGCTTGGGGTCACTTTGAAATATTTGACAATTAAAAAAATGAGAAGCACTGATCAGATATTATTCAAAATCTAATGAACTCTAAGCTAGTATTAGATATACCTACAAATTTGGAAATTAGAAAAGAATCGAATTAGTACTATAGTCTATAATCGATACAGTAGAATAAACACGCCGTACATAGTACACATCACACACACAGAGGGACATTGTAATAAATCTTTCAAAATACAATCTCAGCATGATACTAGTTGATAATCTGCAATTGAAAAATAACCTTATCCCATATTACAAGAGGACTGCTTACGGGACCTCAATTTTATCTTATATTCTTCTTAAAAATTTCCCGTAATATGGTACATTGTTTGATAACCTTTAGGTGCGTGGATGTGAGTTAAAAATCAATAGAAAAAAATATTTATCATGACTGTTGACACCAGCAATTGATACTTTTACCAAACCTTTTGTTCAGACAGATGATGAGGAATAATGAATATCACATTACGTGGACGGGATAAAGGTTAACCTTTTATGTAATATTAGTAATGTCATAAGTCAACCGGTGACAGCTCCTCAACCACTGTGTTGTCTTGGGAAAGTGAGAAGTAGATAGAGGTGTATAATATATATCAAGTAATGGAAATATTTCCTTAAGACATGAATGTTGTGGACAGGGATCGACATTAACTTTACATTTACAATGTGTTACAGCCAAAACAGTTATATTATTATCTATTATGCAAAATACTAACCATCTCAGGTCGATAATATATATATTGCGACATTTTGATTTACTTAAGACATAGTTAGTTTAAAGGTTATACAGAAATTCAATTGTGCATATACCTACATATTCGTATTGAGGAAATTTTAACAATTGATGAATATTTGAGAACATAATTTTCAGAAAAAAAATAATAATTAACGGTTCATTGAGTGAGCTGGAAAAGCAATCAAAAATTAGATTAGATTCTTCTGTTGTACAAATATTTTTTGCTCATTAAAGTAATATTTTCTATTATTTTCGAAATACAAGCTTTATTTAACACATCATCATCCGTTTATCTAACGGAAACTGCTCCTTACATTCCTTATCTTACAAACACTGCACATAAAAGTGTCAAATAGAGCTTTGTGTTAAGAAACATTATAACTGATATCATGAACCATTGACAATATATTTGATAGGAAAAAAATAATGTATGATTTTAATTAGTCAAAGTCCTCTGGATATAGTTTTCTTTTCGTTTATAAAAGACTGCATCCAGTTGGCGCTGGATTAAGTCGACAAAAGGCTTGCCGAATATTAAAAGTGAATATAATATTTTCTAATTTATTTTCAATTAAAATAATCTTCGTTGTATGATCTAATCTTATCGCTTTATTTTCACTCCGGGATAATTAGTGTTTTGTTGAGTAAATATATTGATGAATTATTTTAGCTACTTGCATGGCGTTATTCAAATATATTTTGAGTATGGTCTGTTTCGGACCTTCTGTCGGCGAGTGGTGAGTGGCGAGTGGAGGCCACGTATAAATATTATATCGGCACATGAGAGGCAATTTGGAATATTCAAATACTTAGCTTAGTTGGCGTGTGCCAACATCTTTATAATTTAAAACTATTTCCATATGCTAAACAAGGGTCGCCATATACTGAATCCGGCTATAGATACTATACCCTCCTCTCGGGTGGATGTGGACAAATATTTGATTAGAATTTCTAAATACAACGTGGGATGATACCATTTCCTACGTCATATCTTGTACCTAATTATTACCATTGATATTATTTACATTTTTTATATAAGTTTTATTTTTTTTTTTAATTTTGTAATAAAAATAACATAGTAGACTTATGAAATAAGAGCCAGTGACCGCCAGACTTACACCATAGCATAAAGGCTGAAAGTGTCTGTAAATCTTTGTAAATTTTTTTCTTCTCCAATATCTGTAAAACAAATGCTTCCAAAAACGCTCCGATTAACAGAATGATAAACTTATTTAACTCTTATGAAAAAAATGCCGACTTAGACATATTTTTTGATTCACATATAACATTCAAAAATAAACTTATATCTAACATCGTGACATTATAACAATTAGGTACTGATTAATTTTATTTTTCCCAACCACCCTAAGCAATATATTTTCTTTTTCTTCTCAACTCATGAATCTATCAATATATGTTCGTCTACATACACATGCACACCCACTCTCACACACACATATACACACCCACACACTCACACTCTATGTATGTATTACTCTTCTCTTATGCGCGCACCCACACTAATTCACACTTTTTTGTTGTATTATTTTGATATTAGGTATAGTACATAAGAGGTACATGTTATTTTTGTATTATTATTTACTAGCTTTTATGTCCCGCCGTTGGCCAAGAATGTAAAATTGTGAAAGAAAAAGCAATCGTTTTTATAATATTGTCACCCAATTATTTTGCAATATCAGACTATGAAAAGTGGTTTGAAATTTGATTGAGTTTAAGTATTGTAAAATGTGATGGCCACAACCCATTCTTTTTTATATATTGCTATAAAGTGTGAATGAAGTATAATATTTATACAATTTCTGCTCGCATGGACTATGCGTAATGGTTTTAAATATGACTGTTTATCAACGTTGTAAAGAGATTGGTTTGGCCACAACCCCCATTTTTAAATATTATCATCGAAAACAAATTGTAATGTGTACCTATTGAAAATTTAGTAATTTTGGGTGTTGGGATGTGGTTAAAATTTGATTAAACAAACGTAGGTACTGAAAAGATCTAGTATTGGTCACATCCCATTCGTTTTTATATTTTTTCATCAAGTGTGCATTATATTTTTGCTCAATTTGACTGAAAGTCTTCATTAACGAAGAAGAAGAAGACTTGAACTATTGTAAATAGTTTTTAATTTGAATATAAATGTTGTGAAGAGTTCAGTAATGGCCACAACCCCCATTCTTTAAATATTAGGTGTTGAAAATTATTCAAAATAGGATGATATAAATGGTTTAAATTTAATTAAACAAAAGTATTGAAAAGATTCTAGTGCAGGTTATATCGTCACATCCCATATCCCATTCATTTCATATGTATTTTCATCAAGTGTGCATATCGTTAATAATATTTCTGCACAATAGACTATTAGACTTGAAACTAACCCAAAAGACTAAATAAAAAAGAGAAAAATAAGTATAAGACTATAAGAAATAGTTTGTATAAAAAACTATTCCAATGGTCTACATAAAATAAGTAAAAATACATATACCTAATAGAAGAATTAGACTATTGGAAATAGATTGTATAAAAGCTCACCCAAAGGTCTACAAAAAAGAAGAAGAAGAATATTAAGACTATTGGAAATAGTTTGTATTAAAACTCTCCCAAAAGTCTACGTACTTAAATGAAGAAGAATAATAATTAGACTAAAGGAAATAATTTTTATAAAAAAATGACCCAAATGTATACATAAAAGAAGAAGAAGATGAATTAGACAATAGGAAATAGTTTGTATAAAAACTGCCCTAAAGGTCTACATAAAATTAAGAAGAAAAAGAATTAGACTCCAGGACCCGCCGCTTCAGGCCCTTCAGTACCTCCCGTCCCTTTAATCCCTCATTACGTCCCTTCCCATCAGGCCCTTCAGTACCTTCCGTCCCTTCAGGCAGTTTTATACCTCCCGTCCCTTCAGGCCCTTTAGTGCCTCCCTTCCCTTCATTACATCCCGTCCCATCAGTCGGTTAAGAAAAGTTTAAATCCAGAAACCATCCTGGAAGAACCGCGAAGAGATGAAAGAACCTTCTTTTCCCAGGATGCTCTACTTAATAGGTAAAATGACTAAATACACGAAGAAGAAGAAAAAAGTTTAAACCCAGATACCTGCGAAGAGATGGAAGGACAGTTGGACCTTCTTCTCCCAGGATTCTCCAACTTCATAGGTAAAATGACCAAAAATACACGATGAAGATGAAGAAGAAGAAGAAGAAATAAGTTTAAATCCAGATACCTGCGAAGAGATGGAAGGAAAATTGGACATTCTTTCTCCCAGGTTAGTCCACCTTCAAAGGTAAAATGACCAAATAGACGATGAAGAAGAAGAAGAAAAAAGTTTAAATCCAGAAACCTGCGAAGAGATGGAAGGAAAATTGGACCTTCATCTCCCAGGATAGTTCATCTTCATAGGTAAGATGACCAAGTACACGTTGAAGAAAAAGAAGAAAAAAGTTTATATGCAGAACCCGTCCTGGAAGACCTGTGAAGAGATGGAGGGACAGTCGGACCTTCTTTTCCCAGGATACTCCCCCTTCATAGGTAAAACGACCAAATACACGAAGAAGAAGAAGAATAAGAAAAAAGTTTAAATCAAAAAACCATCCTGGGCATACGCTCGACAATTCACCAAAGTTTCATTATAATCGGACAAACGGTTGATAAATAAATAAATAAAATAATTTTCCTATAGGAAATCAGTATAGGTATATTATTGTTGATTTGTAAGTAAATAGTATTAGGTAGGTACCTACCTACAACAACCTTCTAAATAAATTCGATTCCTAACAAATTTTATTTGAATATCACATTCTTTCTGTAGCCATGGAAACGATTCGAACACGTAAGTAATATCGAATGGTTCGGATACATTTTTTGAATATGTAGGTACCTACACTGGTTTGTTCGATGCCATAAAAATGAAAATTGTCAGAAAAATCAAATATTATTTACAAATTATGCAATTTTATTATGCCTATATCTTTACTAATAAATAACACATTTTTACAATATATGTCTTAAAACTTGCCGTAATGTCTTGTGTTTCATTTTATTATTTCATAATTACATTTATTTCAAAGGTTTATTATTTTCAAGAACATATTCATTCGGTAGGAAAATGAAATATTGTATGAAAAGATATTAAAATGGCGGCGTTTATGTACAAAAGGCTTACTTTAAAAATAAGTTAAACATTATAATTATACCAAATATTCACCATGTTTTTCACTTAAACGCTAAGTTATACTTCAAAATATATTTTTTTTGTGTAAATACCTACTTACTTCTAACTTTTAAACTAACAGATATTTGCGTGCAAAATGTACACTTTTTTGACAGATATGACTTGGAAAATTTTGTATGAAAAAAATAATTATTTAAATATTTTTAAAATTCAGCATTTTTATCGCATTCTTTTTAGCGTGACACTGCATCAGGTATACTGGTACATGTTCGCACTTAAATAAGATTTTTAGATGCTCTTGGTTTTTCAGAAGGCGTGAGACAAACACACACACACACACATACACACACACACATACACTAACATTTTGATTGCTTTATTACTTTAGATTTAATTTTAATAATTGTATGCATGTACTGTGTGCTGTCCTTTGTAAAATAAAATAAAAATAAAATAAAATAAAAATGTGACATGTTTTTTAATAGTCTTTCATAGAAAATATAAAGAAAATTACGGTTTATACTATAGCAATTCATTCTATAACTGACG
The DNA here is from genome assembly GCA_963576475.1 of Molanna angustata. Taxonomy (NCBI): domain Eukaryota; kingdom Metazoa; phylum Arthropoda; class Insecta; order Trichoptera; family Molannidae; genus Molanna; species Molanna angustata. The sequence continues at coordinate 18,484,944 of OY754964.1, forward strand.
TGTTATAAAATCAATTTATAAAGCCATCAGTACTCTGGATTGATAAAGGTCAATCGTTGTAATCTGCTGTAGTATCCTTATACAAAAAATTAGATTTAATAATGTGACGTCAGTCTGGTGGTCACGTGCTCTTGGAATATAAGGTGATCTACGACTTAGTACACTTATTTTAAAAAGTGACCCCCTTTCATGCGAAATCGACGCCCCGCTTGACTTGTACACATAAAAAATATAATGTTTGATTAAGCTACATTTTCATTGAATCGATTTAAATAATTGTATGTTTTATATTTCATTGTGTATATAATTGGAATATCTATTGAATGAAACATGTTAACATTTAATTTTAAACGAAACAAAACTTATTATGTATATAGACGGCTATTATTGTATTGACGGATGTATATATATGTAATAATTTAAAACGAATGGGTTGTGTCCAACGTTTAACTTCTCACTACCAAATCACTCCACAAAGTATTCAAATGTTGAATTGTAACTCTCAGCATTTTTATGAAATGAGTTTTGTTAAATTATTTCATTATGAAAACTTGATAATTCTTCAATGCCATTTTATGAAGTTGGTGTGCTTTTTTTACCAATTTGAAAATTAAAACACCAAATTTTAAGTTTCTTGATTTTGAGGCCACTTTGAAATATATGAAAGTTAAAAAAATAAGAAGCACTATTCAGATATCCTTCAAAATCTAATGTGGTGTAAACGAGTATTAGATATACAAATTCGTAAAATTTGAAAAGAATCGAATGAGAACCTACTTCAGATAAAGTAGAATAAACACGCCGTACATAGCACGTTGCACAAAATATAAAGCACATACACAAAAACATTTTCATGAAACTTTCAGTATACACTCTCACTATGATACTAGTTGATTATCTGCAATACAATTTATTGCGAATTCATAAATCCCCAGTATATACACTATACCCTTGGATTAGTGAGGAGTAAAAAATATGTATGTTTGTGTATCTAATAATTAAAAAATATACATATGTTTGTATGTTCAAAGCGTGGCACCTTATTATTGCTTTAATTTTCAATGTTTGTAAAAATATCCGCTTGTTATACGAAAAATAATAATGAAACAATATTATATAGTAGAAATTTCTGCGTTGGCCACAACTCCCTCGATGGAAGTATATTGTAATTTCCAAACATACTTTTTATATTTAATTTTTTGTCGATTAATTCATTTTTGTGTTTTTTCTCGGGCACGACTAACTTCTGTCAAATACTATTTTACAAGGACACGATTAAAACCTTTACCTCCAATGGAAATCGAACACGGACATTCGACTAAAAAGTCAGATATCTAACTAACTGAGCCATGAAATCTGACATTTTACATTTTTTTAAAAGTTCATGTAGTACAGACGAATTGAACAATGACAATAGAACATAATTATTATTGAAATACGTAATAATTGAGAAAATTTAGCTATATGTTAAATAGTGGGGAGGGTCCGCAGAAGTTCTGTCCCTCATTTCCCCCCAGAACTCGGAAGGGTAGAGCCGTGTCCAAGTGTTTACTTAACATTCCACCCCCTTGCATCCCATACCATCCCTCGCGTCCAAACCAATCCTTGAGAACATATTACATCTATCCGCATATAAATGATAATAACTCAAGACGTTTGCCTTATGCTACACTCCCATAAGCAATTAAAGATATACATAGTCTACCGTATATTTTATTAATATACTGACTCAATGGATTACGATTTCATGAGAGTGAAGTTTTTTTGAGTAGGTACCTACGCAAGTGGATACTTAAATATTTAAAAATAGTGAATGTTAGCTTTTTAGAATTTGTAACAAATAAACAACTCACAAACCAATAAAGAAATTCAGATTGCTTTATTTTTCATACGTAAAGTCTAGCTAGATTAATAATTCTGCAAAATTCAATTCCTCTTTTAATAGGACGATAGTTTCGCCTAGCCAGGACCTTTTCAACTGATAACATAAAGAAATATTGAAATGTGTTATAAAACATAGTTTTAAAAATCTCACAGATCCAGACTGAAAACAATTAAAAACTGGGTTTCCACAGGAAATCGAACCCGGGACCCTTGGATCAGCATACAGATACCTAACCAACTCAGCCACGAAGGCCGACTGTTTCTTAGCATTGAGATAATTTTATTCTTTGTATTACACCTGTGTATATTTATAAGACTTCCTTAAACCATTGATATACGCTTTCTTTCCATAAACAAATTAAATCGATACAATATTTCCTAAAAAACAGTACAATGGAATTTATTACCTTACTAGACGAAGCTAATTAGAAGCAATACATACAATAATTTAACAGTATGATTTAAAACCGTGTGACTTTATTTATGACTTTATTACTAGAAATTAATTATTTTTATTATTTTCAATTTCATGTGGCGTCTTTTAAAAATATTTATAAAAAAATGTGCTATTTTTAATACATAGCGAGTGATAGACAAAGTATAGTGGTCACTTGTGTACCCCGTAAGCACATACAAGTTTTTCACAGCACTACTACACGTACAATGGGGTGGTGTGGTTCAATCAACTTGCCAATGAATTCAAAACGTCTCCTTTACACTCTCCTTTACAAGTGCTATGTTTTTACTTACTGTGTATCTTTATCCATATTTTTTTATTGTTTTTTTATATATGTATTACGTATATATTTAATTAAATAAAAACAAATAATATTCTTTTCAGCGAATTCCAGGAATGATTCAGAGATGACACATTAATGATTTTAGGGAATGGTACCTACCAAACAGAGAAGATGAAATCAGTGAAAAACCCTGCTAAATTTAAGCAACAGTGCCTGTACGTTTTATGTGGTCGCCCTACATATGTAGCCCTACACAGCAATATGTCTGTTGCTGCTGTGTTGGGTTAATGCGTTGTTTGCCACCAGCTTGTGTGTCGTTGATTTGTATTACATATATACCTACTAGCTTTTATGTACCACCGTTGGCCAAGAATGTAATATTGTGAAGGAAAAAGCAATCGTTTTTATAATATTGTCACACAATTATTTTGCAAAATCGGACTATGAAAAGTGATTTGAAATATGATTGAATTTGATTGTAAAATGTTCAAGTGATGGCCACAACCCATTATTTTTTATAAAGTGTGAATGAAGTATAATATACAAAATTTCTGCACGCATGGACTATGCGAAATGGTTTTAAATATGACTGTTTATCAACGTTGTAAAGAGATTGGTTTGGCCACAACCCCCATTTTTAAATATTATCATCGAAATAAATTTTAATATGTACCTATTGACAATTTAGTAATTTTGGATGTTGGGATGTGGTTAAAATTTGATTAAACAAATGTACTGAAAAGATCTAGTGTTGGTCACATCATAATATTCGTTTTTATATTTTTGCATCGAGAGTGCATTATATTTTTGCACAATAAGACTAATAGACTTAAAATTGACACAAAAGTCTACATTAACGAAGAAAAAGAAGACTTATAAACTATGGTAAGTAGTTTTTAATTTGAATATAAACGTTGTGAAGAGTTCAGTAATGGCCACAACCCCCATTCTTTAAATATTGTCAACTAAATCAAATGTGTAGGTGTTGAAAATTATTCAAAATAGGATGATATAAATAGTTTAAATTTGATTAAACAAAAGTATTGAAAAGATTCTAGTGCAGGTTACATCGTCACATCCCACAATCCATTCGTTTTTATATATGTATTTTCATCAAGTATGCATATCGTTAAATGTTTCTGCACAATAGACTATTAGACTTAAAACTAACCCAAAAGTCTAAATAAAAAAGAGAAGGATAAGTATAAGACTATACGAAATAGTTTGTATAAAAAACTATCCCAATGGTCTACGTAAAATAAGTTAAAATACATAAAATAGAAGAATAAGACTATTGGAAATAGATTGTATGAAAACAAACCAAAAGGTCTTCATAAAAGAAGAAGAAGATTAATCTATAGGAAATAGTTTGTATAAAATTCACCCAAGTTCTACATAAAATAAGAAAACGAAGAAAAAGACTAAAGGAATTGGTTTGTGTAAAAACTGACTACATAAGTAAGATCTACATAAAAAAAGATGAATTAGACAATAGGAAATAGTATGTATAAAAGCTCACCCAAAGGTCTACAAAAAAGAAGAAGAAGAAGAATTAGACTATTGGAAATAGTTTGTATAAAAACTGACCAAAGGTCTACATAAAAGAAGATGAATTAGACTATAGGAAATAGTTAATATAAAAACTGATTCAAAGGTCTATATTAAAGAATAATAATTAAACTATAGAAAAAGTTTGTATAAAAACTCACCTTTGGTCTACATAAAAGAAAAAGAAATTAATAAGACTATTGGAAATAGTTTGTATTAAAACTCTCCCAAAAGTCTACGTAAATGAAGAAGAAGAATAATTAGACTATAGGAAATAATTTTCATAAAAACTGACCCAAATGTATACATAAAAGAAGAAGAAGATGAATTAGACTATAGGAAATAGTTTGTATAAAAACTGTCCTAAAGGTCTACATAAAATTAAGAAGAAAAAGAAAAAGACCCGTCGCTTCACACCCTTCAGTACCTCCCGTCGCTTCAGACCCTTCAGTACCTCCCTTCCCTTCAGACCCTTCAGTACCTCCCGTCCCTTCAATCCCTCATTACGTCCCTTCCCTTCATTACATCCCGTCCCTTCAGTCAGTTAAGAAAAGTTTAAATCCAGAAACCATCCTGAAAGAACCGCGAAGAGATGAAAGGACCTTCTTTTCCCAGGATATTCCACCTTCATAGGTAAAATGACTAAATACACGAAGAAGAAGAAGAAAAAAGTTCAAATCCAGATACCTGCGAAGATATGGAAGGAAAATTGGACCTTCTTCTCCCAGGATAGTCCACCTTCATAGGTAAAATGACCAAATGCACGATGAAGAAGAAGAAGAAGAAAAAAGTTTATATCCAGAAACCGTCTTGGAAGACCTGCGAAGAGATGGAAGGACAGTTGGACCTTCTTCTCCCAGGATTCTCCAACTTCATAGGTAAAATGACCAAAAATACACGATGAAGATGAAGAAGAAGAAGAAAAAAAAAGTTTAAATCCAGAAACCTGTGAAGAGATGGAAGGAAAATTGGACCTTCTTCTCCCAGGTTAGTCCACCTTCATAGGTAAAATGACTAAATAGACGATGAAGAAGAAGAAGAAAATAGTTTAAATCCAGAAACCTGCGAAGAGATGGAAGAAAAATTGGACCTTCATCTCCCAGGATAGTTCATCTTCATAGGTAAGATGACCAAATACACGATGAAGAAAAAAAGAAAAAAGTTTAAACCCAGAAACCTGTGAAGAGATGGTCGGAAAATGGGACCTTCTTCTCCCAGGATAGTCCACCTTCATAGGTAAAATAACCAAATACACGATGAAGAAGAAGAAGAAAAAAGTTAAAATCCACAAACCGTCCTGGAAGACCTGCGAAGAGATGGAGGGACAGTCGGACCTTCTTTTCCCAGAATACTCCCCCTTCTTCTCTTTCTTCTCAATCTTTCCGTTACCATAGAAACCATTCCAACACGTAAAAAATATCAAATGGTTTGAGACATTTTTGGAATATGTAAGTACCTACATTGGTTTGTTCGATGCCATAAAAATGAAAATTGTCAGAAAAATCAAATATTATTTACAAATTATGCAATTTTATTATGCCTATATCTTTACTAATAATAAACACATTTTTACAATATATGTCTTAAAACTTGCCGTAATGTCTTGTGTTTCATTTTATTATTTCATAATTACATTTATTTCAAAGGTTTATTATTTTCAAGAACATATTTATTCGGTGGGAAAATGAAATATTGTATGAAAAGATATTAAAATGGCGGCGTTTATGTACAAAAGGCTTACTTTAAAAATAAGTTAAACATTATAATTATACCAAATATTCACCATGTTTTTCACTTAAACGCTAAGTTATACTTCAAAATATATTTTTTTTGTGTAAATACGTACTTCTAACTTTTAAACTAACAGATATTTGCGTGCAAAATGTACACTTTTTTGACAGATATGACTTGGAAAATTTTGTATGAAAAAAATAATTATTGAAATATTTTTAAAATTCAGCATTTTTATCGCATTATTTTTAGCGTGACACTGCATCAAGTATACTGGTACATGTTCGCACATAAATTAGATTTTTAGATGCTCTTGGTTTTTCAGAAGGCGTGAGACAAACACACACACACACTAACATATTGATTGCTTTATTACTTTAGATGTATGTTTTGAGTATTTTTGTTTTGTGATTTTATGCTTGTGTAATTGAATTATGTGAGTTTGCTTCTCCCGACACAGGACATTCTTATTGGGTGAGGCCAACGTTAATATGAAATGTTTTTTGTTTTTTACAATGTTGTTATCATTGCCATCTTTCTATTATCACCAAATAAATAAATAAATAAAATTGATTTTTAAAAATCAGTATATTAGTACAGACAAGATGTTTTACAGGAGATAATATCAATAAATTGTTGATACGTTATTCTTTTTAAACTATTTGAATCTTTGTCTACGTGTTTCTTTTAATATTTTTTATCAAAATGACGTCATGACATCAGTTTAGAGTTAAAACATTAATTACAAAAAAGAAAGTCTTTTTCATTTGATGGGAAAGCAATGAATTAATTTACATTTCTAATTCTATACAAATCAATAGTTTTCCATAAAAACACAGCATTAGATATTTTCATTATTTTCTCATATAGGTACAATAATAATTGAAATTGATTTCTTTACTCATATCTCAAAGATTGAACTAAGTATTTTGATCAAATATGTCTTAATCCAAGTAGGTACATATAGATATGGTATAATACTCGTATTTGGGTCTCGTCATCTATGAATGCACGTCCGTAAAATTATTTAGTTAGGACGGCTTGGATGAATTCTAGGAAGATGCAGGATACCAATATCTTCCTATATTATTATATATCTATATCTATATCTTCCTACATAATTCCTTATGCCATGTTCATGTTATTCTAAAACACACATACAACAGTCCTTGATTGCTTCGTATATACATCATGATTCATATTTGAAACAAAAACTAATTTCAAATTTATTTAATTAAAATTACTAATTAGAAAGTACTTATTGAAACCAATAATTGATACAAATATTTGTAATGCTGCTTCGTGAAACACGAAACGCTGCATTTTCACAAAGAATAAAAATAATAAATTTTCCTAATGCTGCTGTATTAAACATTTTCACAAAAAAAATAAATGGAACAAATATTCCTAATGCTGCTGTATGAAACATTTTCACAAAAAATAAAAGGAACAAATATTCTTAATTCCGCTGTATGAAACATTTTCATAAAAAATAAAAGAAACATCAAATATTCTCAATGCCCCTGTACGAAACATTTTCTCAAAAAAATAAAAAGAACCAATATTCGAAATGCTGCTGTAAAGAACATTTTCACAAAAAAAATAAAAGGAACAAATATTCTTAATGCCCTTGTATGAAACATTTTCACAAAAAATAAAAAGAACCAATATTCGTAATGCTGCTGTATGAAACACTTTCACAAAAATATAAAAAAACCTTACGACCAAGACTAAACAACAATCTAATTACAACTATCTCACTAGTCACTTTTTATATACATAGTTGCATTCATTAGGATTTAAATAAAACACTTTTTTCATGAAGCTGATTGTTATCATTTGATTGGAATCATTTTTTATGGTTCACTCTAAAAGTCCTGTTTGGATTATGTATAGGATTGTATAACTGTTTATCTTCATACCTACTAATAAAATAAAATAAAAAAATCTGATTGATTTGTAGGTACCTATCAACCTGTTTGTTATTCAAATTATTGATTGCAATTGTATTGCTCATTTGTATACATTTAACGAAATTGAATATATGTATTCGCCCTATGTAATAAATGTTGTATCAGAATCATTAATAATCTGTACACACCAAACACATCACCCTTTTGTGAAACAGAAATAGGTAGGTATATGAAGAGAAGAGAGATTGAGAGTGGTTGAGGGTAAGATGGCACGAAGCAGGTCGGACGTCTTATGCCGAATGTATTCCTACTCATCCCTCCGACTGTATGGATGGAAGGTAGAAGGGAGAAACTGGGAGGAAGATTGTGGGGAGGGTCAGTCAGATGGAGACACTTAGAGAGGTGAGTTGGGAGATAAATAATTAGGATTTGCATGTTAATGGATAAACGTGATGTTGATTTTACAAAACAGCTTCGACAATAATTTATAATTCAAGTACCAATGGAAAATTTAGATATTAACATCATATGTTTTAATTACGTTATCGTTTAATACCATAACTTTTCAAAATAACATCGTTTTATTCATGGTTATCATCAGCTACTTCTTTTTTTTCCAGATTTATCCAGGATCGAGCCTCCTTGTTCGTATGCGCCAGGATCCTCTGTACTGGATTGTCACAGCGGGAACACTCTGAGCCTCCAGATCCTTCTGAATACTGGACTACCATATTGCTGCTGGTCTGCCTCTACTCCAAGGTATAGCTGGGATGTTGAGCGCTTTCTTTACCGAGTAATCTTCATTTTTGCGCATCATCTGTCGGGCTTCGTGGCTGATCCAACGGTCCCCGGTTTGATTCCCGGTGAAGACAAAGTTTTTAACTGTGTTTTGATTCTGAATGGGTGAGACAATAAATACTGTCTCCAGAATGTGACAACTTGTTATTGGGTGCGTGTTAAAAAAATATTTTACATAGTACCTGTCAATTGCCCGAGGAGCAACATAAAGTCACGTCACCATACCATCTCATCCTGCTTTCTGTCAACTTTTTATTTATCGATGCCACTTTGAATAACCCTCTGACATACTCATTGCGGATTCTACGTACCCATGTTACACCACCTGCCCAGCGCAGTATTATCATCTATGTTGTATGCAACTGTTGCTCAAGCTATTAGGGTGTTGTCTAACATTCTGCACCATACAACATTTCAGGTCTTACCACTGTTTTGTGTACTTTGGCTGTTGTTTTAATAGACATCCTTAAATTGCAGAGTTTAAAATCTGCTTTTTATTTAAAATTTATAAACGAAATGAAAAATATTAATAGTAAATTGTCATTCTTCTTCTTCTTGTCGTGTCGATCAATACATATGTGGCTCAATGCCCATCCACTCCCAGAAGGACACAAACTCTTTTGCGTCGTCCTCTAGGTGGGCTCGTTCTTTTAATAATTGTCATATATCAAAAAAGATAATTTTAATAGGGGCCCATCATCGTACATTTCTAAGAGTAAGAGAAAAATGATTCACTATATAGGTATAAGTGAACGCAATTGAAAGAGACTGAGTTCAAATCCATATTTTTTATATTACCCATAATGGCTAACGATTTTTCTACTAATCAAACTATAGTTTAAGCTAAACTGTATCATTAAGCAAAGAGTAAGTGATCTTGAAAAAAGAAAGATTCTGAATAACCAATCGTGCAGCTTTAAAAACAATAAAAACTTTAAAAGTAAACCACTTTTTGATTCTAAAAGTGGTTTACTTTTAATTATAGACATAATTTATAATGGAATTCTACAAAATAAAAACTTGTCGATTATTAATTCAAATCCTTGTAGTATTTGCGCACATAAAGATTTATATATATTATGTATCATTTTTCAAAAAGAACTGTTACATGATAATTTTCCCACAAATCAGTATAATACCAATAAGAATTCCTACGTGTTTGATTATTTTCTGTTGCAGGTATCAAATGTTAAAATTTTCTAATGGTTATGACTCTCTGTATCCGAAATTGAATCAAAATAACTATCCGAAATTAATTAAAAAAATATAAAATTAATCATGATAATCGGGGTCAGTTGTCAGTAGTCGAAACATTTATAATGTATCGCACATGGTGCTGGGTCAGGCAAGTCCAAGGAGAGCCAAGGAAATGAAATGAAAGGTGAGGAAGAGAAGTGAAGTAAAGAGGGTTGGTGAGGAGGGAAAATCTGACCGAGTTCACCACGGCAAGCCAAGCCAAGCTACGCCACGCCACGCCGCCTCAACCTCCATAATTGAATAGGTACATTTGTATTGAAGCGTATGAGGCATTCGAAGCTGTGTCTTGAATCTGGCGTTTGAAATTCGCCGAATGTGCTCATCAGTGGCGGCATACATATAAAAACATCTTAAAATAAATAAATTATAATACTTCCTTTGAAAGTTTGATAAAATCTTATATTAGACTAACCAAGAATATACATAGGGCACAATGAAATAAAACTTATTTTTTATAAAACGGGAAATATGCTTCAAAAATAAAAATAGCGATTTATCAAAAAGAATTTAGGTGTTAGTTATTTTTTTATTTACCTTTAGAGTGCCTACGATCAAAAGTCCGCCACATTTATATGTAAACTTTCGTGTCCTATATTTATTTATTTGTATTCTCAACATCCCAGCTAGACCTAAGGGTAGAGGCAGACCCAAAGCAACATGGTGGTCCTGTTTTTAGGAACTGGCGGCTCAAAGTGTTGCCGTTGTGACAACCCAGGACAGAGATCCTGGCGAATACCTACAAAGAGGCCAGACCCTGGATATACCAGGATAGAGGGACAAGAAAAAAAAAGAATATATGTATGTAGTATATAAACTGTGAATATATGTATGTAGTATATAAACTGTGAATATATGTATGTAGTATATAAACTGTGAATATATGTATGTAGTATATAAACTGTGAATATATGTATGTAGTATATAAACTGTGAATATATGTATGTAGTATATAAACTGTGAATATATGTATGTAGTATATAAACTGTGAATATATGTATGTAGTATATAAACTGTGAATATATGTATGTAGTATATAAACTGTGAATATATGTATGTAGTATATAAACTGTGAATATATGTATGTAGTATATAAACTGTGAATATATGTATGTAGTATATAAACTGTGAATATATGTATGTAGTATATAAACTGTGAATATATGTATGTAGTATATAAACTGTGAATATATGTATGTAGTATATAAACTGTGAATATATGTATGTAGTATATAAACTGTGAATATATGTATGTAGTATATAAACTGTGAATATATGTATGTAGTATATAAACTGTGAATATATGTATGTAGTATATAAACTGTGAATATATGTATGTAGTATATAAACTGTGAATATATGTATGTAGTATATAAACTGTGAATATATGTATGTAGTATATAAACTGTGAATATATGTATGTAGTATATAAACTGTGAATATATGTATGTAGTATATAAACTGTGAATATATGTATGTAGTATATAAACTGTGAATATATGTATGTAGTATATAAACTGTGAATATATGTATGTAGTATATAAACTGTGAATATATGTATGTAGTATATAAACTGTGAATATATGTATGTAGTATATAAACTGTGAATATATGTATGTAGTATATAAACTGTGAATATATGTATGTAGTATATAAACTGTGAATATATGTATGTAGTATATAAACTGTGAATATATGTATGTAGTATATAAACTGTGAATCATAAGAGGTGGATCATCCGAAGCAGGGCGATAGGGGACCTTTATAGCCATCTATTTAACCCTTATGTATGTTCAACGATAATGCCATATGGCAATTTGTTCCAACTAACAAGTGTTTCAAACCCAGAGAAACACTATTTGTGTGAAATGAATTTTTTATAAATTTCTTCTTAACTGCATAATATAACGAACAAAAGCAAAAAGATTGATGAAAAAATATACCATAGTTGTCACCAAATATCTTGAACCAGGCTGCCGGGTGCGCAGACCGCAAATTTTTGTATTTTTGCGTCGTTGGTATACGTGCAAAGCGCACCCTTTCTCAGCGAAATAGCTCGATATTTGGCCACAACTATTTCTACACTTAAAATAAAAATTGCAAAAAAAGATTGCAAAGGTAATCGGAAAAGAGTTGGTACAAGAGTTATAATAGTGTAAAGAAGAGGAATAAGAATCAAAGATAACTCACAACGGTGTTGAAAAACTTATTTTTTGATAATTAAATATAACTGATAAAATAACGAGCCGCTCTTGTGTAAACAAGGACGACCGACTAAGACATTCAGATCTCAGTACAGGAGATGATTTTCATATCTACGCCGCTAGCTGCCCGCTGCCCGCTGCCCGCTGCCCACTGCCCACACTCCCGGCGGCGCGGCGCGGCGGTCAGTTAGGATACCATTGTCCGCTACCTCCTACAATCACCCCCTACACCACCCAAACTATAGGTACATCTTCCTAACTTACACCCCCAACACCCTCACCAATAATATTGTTATATAACCCTACATATATACCTACTCACATTAACACTATACACAATTTACTTACAAACCTACCAGAATATACCATCCATACGATTCGTAATATTACATTACATTACAATCTACATGGGATATATCACTCGATATCGGGTGGACCGCAAAAAAATTATTTAAAAATAATATACCTACTTGTATAGAAGCATTGTTTTTTTACTCCTCACTAATCCAAGGGAATATAGTAGGGAGTTAAGAATTCGCAATTTTTAAGGCTATATTTTAATTGTAGATTACCACCTAGTTGTTATCATGCTGAGATTGTATTCTGAAAATTTCATCACAATGTATCTGTGTATGTACTGTGTATTACGTGCTATGTTCGGGGTGTTTATTATATACCTATAGTTTATCAATTATAGACTAAAGTATTCATTCGATTATTTTCTAATTTTGCAAATATGTAATTCAATATCTACTTGCTTAGACTCCATTAGATTTTGAAGCATGCCTGTGCTTCTCGATTTTTTTAACTGCCAAATGTTTCAAAGTGACCCCAAGCTCAGGAAACTCGAAATTTATTATTTTTAAAAATAATTTAAAATAATTTAACACACTCTTATTATGAAAATTCTGAATATTTTCCATACAAAATTTGAATACCTTGTGGAGTGACTTGTTAGTGAGGAGATTTGCGTTGGTCACAACCCACTCGCTTTCAACTATAGGTAGATAATTTTGAAAAAAAATCATCCGAGAGATAGCAACGTATACAATGAATCATTTTTAATGTGTGTTTTTTGAATATTCTCTTCCTTATTAAAATACAAGTATAAAAAAGGTATTTTTGGCACCTGGGAGTGGTTGCGTTTACTAGTAGGCATCTTCTTTATAGGTGAAAATTGCAGATTTTAACATTATTTCAAAATAAATTTTACTTGCATGTTATTTGTTCTTATAAAATCCATCCGTTTGTGAAATATGTACTTACTCTACTGAAATATGTAAAAAAAAAATTAAATATAGAAGATTTTTTTCCGGGTGTGCGCGGAACAAGTTTCATTGTAAAAAAATGGATGGTATAAGAGCACAAAAAGGACTAACAAAGATACAAATAATATTAAAATCGGCAATAATCATCTATAGAAAGGGGATGTGCATTTATAAACGCAACCACTCCCAGATGCCAGATTTACCTTTTTAATACCTATATTCAATAAGGAAGGAAATATCAATTCACCATGTTGTTCACGTTGCTATCTATTAGATAATAAGAAAAGTCATTAACAATTCACCATGTTGTTCACGGTTTAAGAAAAGTCATTGATAATTCACCATGTTGTTCACGTTGCTATCTATTAGACTTAGAAAAGTCATTAACAATTCACCATGTTGTTCACGATTTAATGTGTATAAAATCATGTTTTATTTTTGTTTCAATTGTGCGTACATAATTTCTAATTAAGGATTTCATCAATATCAAATCACTAATGAGGGTTCTACAAAGATTTACTTCCGTCATACGACCGCCTACCAATCCGACGCTAAGCCAGTTTCAGTAATACAAAAAAATACTAAACGTCAGATTATATAAAGTCTAGTTGCAAAGAGTAAGGACGGCATCTACAATATCAATATCATCAACATTGACCAAATAAAACCATCATAATTTATTAATGTGTAATTTTCCAAAACTCACATTGGATACGTGAACGTGTAAGTTGAGATGTATTGGAATTGGGAGAATTAAGATACGCGGGTGAGCATAAGATAAATCTGTCTGTAATCCTAGGGAATGATCCAGAAGGAAGTAACAAGAAGGTACATAGGTAGAGAGGGAAGACATCCGGTCCAGATGGACAGGAAGGGCGATGAGAATGAAGCCATTAATCTTCTCCTAACTCATCTCCTGCACACATCCATACCACTTGTAAATGGTTGCTGCATTACTCCTCAACACACAAATAACCCTTTCTACCATCTTATGTGGTCAATTCGTAATAGAGCATTGTTTCTCAACAAAACCACTCGAGATACCCAGTCAAACTATATTTGTTAATTTATTTGGAAATTCAACCGGATATAATAAATCACACTATTTTTTTTTCCATGGTCTCATATATAATTAAAAATGACAGCTACAGTCAATCACTTAACTATTGATCTACTTCCATTAGATACAGTCTGGAAAGATCGAGACTCCGGTAAATGAAGATCGTGTAGTGAATTGAGTCACTCCATCGGATCAATTAAAATTTATTTATTTATTTATTGTTAGAAGTAAGGTAAAAACAAACAGGCATTAAGTCCTTATAGTTGTTACCAGAACTCCATTTTTAACTTAATTTAAATGAAAAAATAAAACAGTATATTTAAGATTCTATATAATATAAAATTGTTAATAAAATACTGGAAATATTAACGTTATAACACATTCATAATACCTATTCCTCCTGCTGGTATGGAGGGAAATCTGAAAATAAGTCTACATATATTGTTATTATCTAGACTATGTTATAACATGCAATAATTCTGCTCAGAAGAGAATACTTACAAATTAACGTAATTTATATAGCGCCGTTTCATGATTCAGGATTATTCAAAGGGCGCTTATATTCTGTCCTACGTTACTCCGCGAAAGAAAGCTGTTTTCAGTACTTTTCAGTCTTACGTTGAATTGTTCCATTTTTTTTTTCATCTTAGACTTTGTGTAAAAATATGACTTTTATAATATTAATATAAATACATTATATGCGGATGTGTTTCCTATTTTTATAATATCTTTGAAAAGGAATGGACAAAGAACAAAAAAAAATATACCTATATAAAATAATTGAAATTAAAAAATAAAATTAATCATACTTAGTTGTTAACGATGTGAGATAATGGACCGCTATACGAGAATTTAACTTATATATTAAGACATCGGTATGATGATATTTGAGATAGGTAGGTGGGTAGTATGTGGTTTGGGAAACACGCAAAGGATTACATTTGCCTTAATGGGGTGATTTTCTTGCGAGTACTTCAATACCTATTTACAATAAATTTATTTGGACATGACGAAGGTACTTCTAGATTACAACTCTAGTACCAACCCTTACATTTGCACATATACCTAAATTAAAGATCATGGTTATTATTTCTACATATATTCAATAAACAATAGTTAAAGCAATATTCTTATGACCTCAACTCACTTCTAATCGCCGTTGGTTGCAGTCTCTAGATGAACTTTCTAACTTCTCGAGTTTCAAACTTGCTGGTGTATTATTTATCTTCATTCCTCTGCATTCTGAATCAATTTGATATCGACGTTTATAAGTCAGATCCTCTTTCTGATATAGTTGTCGCCAAATTACTTGAACTTTTAGCCGAGAAGGGGGGCGATTTGCACGTAAACCAACGAAGCAAAAAGACACAAATGCGCAACCGGAAGCTCGTTCAAGATGTTTGGCGAAAATTATAATATGTATTTTATACCTAAGTATTTGATGGTAGTAACATGTTCTTCGCATGAGAGATTGCAACATGAGAAGAGATTGTTCGACTAAATATATCATCCAGTATAAAATAATGTGTTTCTTCCACGTGTTGAATCATATATTGTATTTCTTTGCACTCTGTGCAAATGGTTGTTTCTTCTAGATAAATACCAGTATTTTCAATCCATCGTAGCAAAAATAGTGTAGCAAAAAGGATGTACAGATATGGGTATTTATTATCAATCTCAAAGTAAATAAAAGTCAATATCCTTTGAAATAGAGCTCGTTCATATGTTTACCAGACCGAGAAGAAATTCTAGTTCGAGTCACGTACAAATAGCTCCAGTAAAGTAAGTATATACACCGACCAGTACACGCACACCATTTTCATCCGAACACAATACAAATCATCACATGCAAATATGATAATCGATTCACAAACTATTTGTCTCTTTGGTAGGGGGGTGGCAATACGAGGGGTATGTAGAGTGTAAGGGGGAGAGGGGGGCATTGCGGACACCTCCCCCCCTCCGTCTTAGCTAGCCTCCCCACCCCCCCTCACATCCTGCCGGCCATCACCCGTGTCCTGAGTTACCCACCCCACGATCAGAATAACTGACTACCCATGGCTTCTCGGAATATATTATGAAGTATCCTTCGATGGCCATACGAAGTGGATGCTGCAGAATTTAATATAATTTATTAAATGATTATCAGAACTGAGAACAAATATACATCGAATTTATTTTCATATTAATCATTGTCGGAGGGATAATTTAAAACTCTTAAAATTACCAAAATTAAACAGATAAAATAAACATTTCCCATGGAAAAGAGACATCATTGATGGGTCATTGAACTTAAATTTTAACGTAAATTATTCCAATAAAATATATGAATAATGGAATAATTTTGCATTAGATTAATCACCGAGTTGTGAGTAATATAATTCTGTATAATATGTTGCTCAACATATTTAGAAAATATATTTAGTATCAATATGAGTCTTTTTATGATATATTTCATTTTCAATGTGTTTATATGAATGAAAGATGTTCATCATCAACCAAATATTCCATATACAAAAAAATTATATTAATCGCACATTAATGAAGCCATTAAAAATGAATTTATTATATTTAAATATAAATTTATGTAATATCAGCACTGTAAATTAAAGATTGGACTTTTAATAGTGTAATATTATTTGTTATGATATATTATGATTAGCTTTACATTTGACTAATTGTACGCGGGCGGTTGAATGGGTTCGGACTCGAATAACATACGTGTCCATTCTGAATATCTAATTTGTACAGTACAATAAGAGAAGGCGCTCACCGCCAACTTCTTGTATGCGGGGGTGTACCTACATATTATTAGGTATATATCTATACGTATACAAGGCGACCATAATATCTCGTTAACACCTTCGAAGCTATCCAGGATACACACATTGAATACATACATAAATACATACATACCATCACGCCGTTTCCCTATTTGGGGTAGGCAGAGAGAACCGAACGCCAGACTCTTCTATCTTGACATACCTGTTTTGCCTCATTTACATTCATACATCGCGTCATACATGCTCTCCTATTGTTCTGACTTCGTATGTTCCCCTCTTTCAAAATCTCATTTATATGATCATGCCAGCTCTTTCTAGGTCGACCCTTACATCTCATTCCACTCTTTTCAGCCTTGTATACTTTCTTTGTCAGTCGTTCATCGTTCATTCTCTCTACATGTCCGAACCATCGCAAAGCATTTATCTTCATTCTACTCAAAATATCCCTTTCAATCTTACATTCTCTTCTGATATCTTGATTCCTTACCCTATCATAAATTGTTTTACCACACATTCGTCTTAGGGACCTCATTTCCACAGCGTTAATTTTACTTTCATGCGTCTTCTGCCATGCCCATGTCTCACTTGCATACATTATGGTTGGAACGACAATAGCGTTGTGCACAGCGAGTTTTGCTGGCCTTGAAATAATTGGGTCAGCCATTATTGTTCTTAATGCACCATTTACTCTATTTGCTGCCGTTACCCTTCTTTCTATATCCTTTTCCAATTTTCCATCACTGGCCCAAGATACGACAACGACGTAATATGCATATCTTGTCATTACCTACTATACAATGTCCTCTTTAATCCAAATTTACCTCAGTATCTCAAAGATAAATTCACTTATCTTTCAAGCCACGGGCGTCCACTTTGATCTGCTGAAGGTTCCTTACAATATATCCCTATTCATAGTTCTGAATTTTTTAGCTCTTCATTTGAAGTACCTACATTCGGCTAGACTATGGAATAGCCTAAGTCATGATATTCTCACTAAACATCTTCAAGAAAAGCCTAAAGCAAAAATATTTATCTGACAATACCTTAGTACATCTTCCTCTCCTCTTCGTTTCCTTGTCCTATAGTTTTCCTATCATTGCTATGAATTGTTCTTATATGCTATCTTCATTGTTTTTTTTTTTACTTTTCTTCTGCTATCTTAATTATTTATTTTGTAATGTGATTAACTTATTGCCATAGTACACATTGTTTTTTATATTTAACATTTACTCTGGATGGTTGGAAGAAATCGCCATTAGGCAATAAGCTCGCCTGTGTACTAATTATATGTAGGTACAAGATGATTCAAATAAATAAATAAATAAATAAACTATCAATAATAACCATGTAATAGTGCGTGATTAACGAAAATTTTTACTTACAAACCATAACTATCTTTAGTATTACAACTATATTTAGTAGACGGCAAGTTAGGCGTCATACCAAGTAGGTACTTTGGTGGATATTTCACATGTGATCCGACGCATATTTGAGATTGACAGAAAAATTCAATCCTTATAACGTTTTTCCTTGTTATTCTTAATCGCAATCGTGTTTAAATTGACTCAACGCGGTGTTTGTTTTCATTTTTGAATGTCAGTTATCCATAGATTACATGCATTTTTCTATTTTTTGACATCTATGAAACCAATGCGGCCATATGATAAAAATTAATGAGGGTGTTCGTAAACAATTCGGCGAACTAGTTAGTCACATCTTAGCATATATACGTGTACTTAGTAAGATATTTTAATACAGACCTAAACTAGTTTAGTCGTGATTATCTAGTTGGGCGATTAGTACGCTTTTAACGAAATCTATGTAAGACCGTATTTTTAGGGTGAAGGCGTCAATGGAGAGACCATGTCAAGATAATGGGAGACAATCGACTACCCAAAATTGTCTCCAAGGAAGTACCGGAGGGTCGTAAAGCAAGGGGTAGAACAGCAAAAAGATGGAGAAACAGCTGGACATCCAGATCAAGGCACAAGAGGCAGTCTCCGACTGAAAAAACAGGCCTTCGGCCAAAAACCAGAGGAATAAGGAGAAGTATTTTTTTTTTACGTGACATAAGGATTGACCATTGTCATATCAACAATCTACCTATCTACCTATCACCTTATTATCCATATATTACACAGCTATTACTTAGTCTAAGAGATAGCAACATTAAAAAAATATTCACCGAAACGTTGCATATGTATGTACATTGTACATACATACCTATCGATTTATTCTTAATTTTAACGGTAGGATCTTTGTGACAATGCGAAATTGGGATTGAATTGCGAGTTACACCGCTGGTCTTCACTAAGTTAGGTAATCAAAATATTGCTAAAATCAATTATGATCACCTTATACAACAAAGGTAGATATAAACTTATTATTAGTAATGGGGGGTATGTATGGATATAATGATGTGAGGTAACTTAGCTTTCTCAATCCTTCATCGCGCACCCTATACTAAACAGAGAAGGTATACAGTCCCATCCCCTAACATCAATCGGCAAATTCTAATCTCATACTAGGCAATACACACGTCTGCAATGAAATGTCCCACTGAATTACAATACCCTCTAACGGTATGAGATAATTCTACCTGCTCTACACAACTCTAAATTCCACCTCCAATATCATACACCTAGGAATGCTTACAAATATGACCATTACAAAATAAATATTGTTTGTTTATCATGGCCAATACTAGCGATTCGTTGTATTTTATATATTGTTCAATATTATCTATCCAAAAAAGCGAATATGCAAAGAAAGCATGAAAAATGAAAAATATATTTATTAAAAGTACTTACTATAATTAGGCACTCTATACCTAATAAGCCAAGGACAAAGAGGATCTTGGAAAAAATAAAGAGTGAAATACCACAAATAGTTTTAAAAAAGACTAAAGCTGTTATACAAGTGTAACAACCCTTAATTTACACTCCTTACTCATCCTCTCTCACATCCCACAACATCTATCTCCCTCATTTCTTTGATGCTGTGATTTTACATTTAATCATGTTACGTGTTTATCTTTCTGTATATTTTTTTTACAAATTTAATGTACCTACCACTACACTATGGCCTCACGTTGCTTTGGTTGGTTGAAAGAAATTGCCTTATGGCAATAAACCCGCCATTGTACACATTATTATTTTACATGAAGTTAATAAAAAAATATACGTGTCAAAGTAATTTTGTATAGTGGCCCATACAAAATTTATAAGTAGGTAGGTACTTATATTTATGTCATAGAATAAATGCTCCATTAACAGCTATTGGATACTGCAAAAGGAGCCAATAGTTATTATCTGCTTTATAAAAGTCACCAGAACGACCTCAAATTTACAATCAAATCACGTATAGGAATAAACAATACAAAAAAAAATTTATACAAGGAGTGATTAATGCCATTTTAAAATAACTAAAATATGTTTCTTCTTTGAATACAAATCTGGTGACATCTAACCTATAAACAATTAAAATTATTGATTATGAATATAACAAGAATACTATATGGTTTGACAAACAATTAGATATATTATGTAAGTAAGAATATAGTCCAATAAGTACATAATATTACATCGGTACATATAGAGAGTATAGCAGATGGTTCAAACCAGAGCAAGTTGTGAAGTATCACCACATCAGACCAAAGAGGACCAAATATACCTAGTAGGTATACGTATGTATATATGCCTGTGGGATTATTGATCACACACACCAAAACTACAAGTACCTACTTCATCCCAATCCAGAGAAGTATTAAATATACTTATATCGAATATATATTTATTATGATAATAAATTAAAAGCACCATTAAATAATCAATTTAAATTAAATAATTTCATTAGCGCTCCTGTTAAGTTGTTGGTTCTGAGAAACCTAGGTTCCAAGATTCCTGGTGAAATTTCTTGAAAATACTAAAATTTCGTTTCACTGTTTATTGGCTGATGACAATAACAAGTCTACCATCGATATGTCGACCATCATCAAAGTATTGCGATATCCTTAAAAAAACAACACCGATTGAATTTTTTTATTTTAATTAAATCATTTTTTAATGTGTTCGTTTCAATTCAATTTAGACATGAAATAAATAGCCATAACACTGTAACTAATAATTTATTTCTTATATTCATTAGAACAAGTAAGGAATTTTGTTTTAATTTATTTAATCAAAATAATATTTTTTTCTTTTCTGTTTGTGTTTAATTATCTCTGTTAATTATTTGCATTCAAAAACATGTAACCACAGGGCAAATTGAAAGAGTACTGCCTCAGAACAGACTTATCTAGTGAGGCAGTAAATTTCCAAATAGTAACAATTGTATATACTATGTTTATGATAAGTATTTTTAAAATATGGTTATTTTTTTGTTATTGTTATTTATATATGTAAAAAATGGAAATAAATAATTTCATTTCATTTCAATATTTAAGGCTGTTCGCGCCATTGCATTTAAAATAAATAATGTAATATTGCACCGGAATAGTATTATTCACCGGAATAAGCAATGCGCTGATCCGATGGCCAATGTCGAACTAGGCTTCTACCAGAGTTCAAGGTACTTCCGCGAGCTCCGCTACTTTTCAGAACAATATACATATATACAATATATACTGTCATCAATGATATCGCCGCATTTTTTAATGTCATTGTGACGTCGCCGATAAATTAAAAATTGCTGTTCTTTTCGCCACGTCTTAAATTCCATAACATCAATTGTGTAAATATGTCACACAACCAAACTGCAGGATAAGGAGGCCCTTCAGCCCAGAATCTGCCGGCCTAAAGGTAAGTGCATTGCGTCTCTTTGGCGTATACTGGAGGTGGCTTTATCTCAATTTGCAGTTCATTAATTTTTACATTATATTCTGCCAAATTAACTTATTGAACCAACAATTATTATCACAATTTTAACCAATGACTCTAGTTGCTTTGGTCGTAGTGAATTACATAAATCTTTTTGGTCACAACTGACAAATTATGACTAAAAAATACATAAATAATTGTATTTTACCAGCCATTATTACTTACTTACTTCCGATGGCCATACAACTCCGGTAGAGCTTTAGCCTCCTGAACAATAGCTTTCCATGCCTTCCTGTCAGCTGCAGTGGACTCCCAGTCATCACAAGCATTCAGCACGTTCATATCTCAGGTAACATTGTCCATCAATCTCTGCCTTGGTCTTCCCAGGGGTCTCTTGCCCACGGGGTTATTTTGTAGGATACGATTTGTGGTTCTTTCTTCCCCTGATCTGACATCATGTCCAATCCAGAATAATCTTCTGGACCTGATTTCGCTGGTGATTAAAGTTTGTCCTGTCAATGCACAATTATAACCACAATTTAACTAAAGGCTGTAGTTGATTTGGTCGTAGTTAATTACATAAATATTTTTGGTCATAACTGACAAATTAAGACCAAAATGATATATAAATAGGTAATTGTTTTTTATTTTCTTCATTGTAAATATACTTTCATTAATAAACTTACTGTACAAGAGAAACAATATATATCATTATTAGTTCATTTCAAATATTCTCTATTTTATTTTTAATTTAGTAATATGAAATGAAATAATAATAGTTACGCCACTGTAGGATTCGGGATGTAAGTATCGAGTAAGCAAAACGTCGTCCGAACACGAGAAATCTAAATTAATATCCATACCTCGTATTGCCTTCAAACCACATATGTACGGGATGGTGGCGGCGCGGCGGTGATGGGGTGCAGCATTCTAAAGGGGGAGGGGTGTCTTAGGGGGTGAACAACCTATAGGGTTGCCACAAAGTTTTCTAAAAAATATGCTTAATGTTTCCCTTTACGACCTTGAGATAACCTTTAACTATGTGAAAATAACAGGAATAAACAAATTAAGAAAGATGACTGAGATTTTTACACAATTGTAATTATTTTTTATTGGAAACGAGAATATTAATAAAAATAAATCTTTTACTCATGAAGAGAAAAGTGAAATTTTGTGTCTAAACGAAATATCAAAAAAATATCTGAAAATCAATGCATCACTATATGACCGTTATATAGATGCCATCAAACATCTTGAGCCTTTTCACCATGGAGGGGGGAAGCGTTTGCACATATACCAACCAAGCATAAATGCACAAATTTGCGATCTGCGCACTCTCGTGGCAGGCTCATATTGTTTTCCGATAACTGTACGTGATCTATAGATTCAACATTGATCATTATGAATTCATATAGTATGGAGGCCAAGGCTCGATATGGGCTGTAGAGCCATCGGAAGAAGAAGAAGAAGAATTCATATAGTAAATTATGTATTGCGAAATTTACTGTCAAAAGATTGTACTATCTGGATTATGTTTTAAGAATCTGGGAACAAAGTTTTGGATGTTGTGTATAAGTATTTGTATATTGATGAAAAACTCATACATATAATACATTTTCATATGCTAAAAAATTGAGAATTTGAAAAAAATAATTTGTTTATTTCAATGCAATTTGGTTAAAGCTACGAATTTTTTTTTAAATATGCCACAAAATATACTCCGAAAATATTGTTGATATAATAATTAATCATTCATTCATACCATCGCGTCATGTCCCATGATGTACGGGAACTAGCGACAGGTGGGCGGGTGTCCATCATCTCATTACGTAGGGGACACCAGCTATTAGGATTTAGGTCCATTATACTCTTCCAAAGAAGTGCAGTAGCGTTGGGGAGGGTTTGCAATCTGCTCAGGAATATATTATTAATTCGTATTTTAAAAAGCCCCAGGTTGTAAGAAGGTGAAAACACAGAATTCGGAAGATCATTCCACAGCCGGGCTACAGTGTTTGTAAAAGAGTTCGAGAAGCGATTGATTTATACATGCGTGTAAAAAAGCCAATTAAGAATGGGTGGTGAACTTCATTGCTGAAGTATGTGAGAATTTATTTGGCTTGTTGTATTTTCGGTTTCGATTGATAATTTGCCTATTGATAATTTGACTATGTATGTACGATTCGTTATTTTTTTAACTATTTAAGTCAGTAAGTGGCAACCCAGTCAGTTCAGCAGCACCCCAGTGAGTGTCCAAGGGTTGGGGAGAAAGTTTAGGTCTAGAGTCCAGTAAGATGGAATTACCTATTAGCCAAGTGTTGCCTAGGCAACTGGGTGGTTTCGGCCAACGGTTCAAGATAATCTTAGCAATTGAAATATATTCTAATTGCTTGGTGTTGTTAATTTTAAACGCTTCACAGACGAGTACGGTCTTGTTAATTGGCCTCTTTTTGAAATAACTAAAATGAAACACACAATTCAATGCATTTGTCCTGAAATTCAATTGAATCCTATCTCCTTATTCTGCAATAGTTGGAAAGTATCCCTTCTAACTTCATTCTCCCATTGCAGCCGCGGTATTCCAACCTTTCTTCTTCCACCTAAATGTCCACACAGGGCGCTTTTTAGTATTCGCTATGGTGATTCTCTGATCATGTCCTGCCCATCTCAATCTGCGCAATTTGACATGCACAGAGAGCCTTAGAGTCTTATAGATTCCATACAGCTCATCATTATAATTAATTCTCCAGGCGTCACCATCAGACACTGGTCCTAGGATTTTGCGAAGCACTCGTCTCTCAAACGTATCCAGCATTTCAGCAGATCAGGCTGTACATGTCCATATTTCACATCCATATGTCACAACTATTGTTAACGGAGGTTTCCACCAACCAAAGTGTCTGTTAATGGAAGGTTTGTTTTCTTATAGTCTTCCGTAGTCTTCTTCTTCTTCTTCATCTGCTTATTCTAGTACTGGGTACTGTTTATTCTCGGATTCACTCCTGGGACGCGGATGTGGATGAGGATCGGACCACCTTTTGGGTGGTCTTCCGACACTTCTATTTTTGGTTCAGGGCCTCCACTTAGGATTCTGGATGCCCACCTAGTATCCCCCTGTCGAGCCATATTCCCAGCCCATTACCACTTCAACCTTGCAACTCGATCCATAATATCTGTGACTCTTGTTCAGCGTCTTATTTCTTCGTTAAAAAATCCAAATGATCCCTCTTAGCAAGTATACCTAAGTATGAATTTATCATAGGTTAGGTACAATCGTAGAGGGTGACAAGTATAGGACTTGGGATTAGATTTAGGGAGGATTATATACGTAACAAAACCGCTGTCCATACATTAAATCGTATGTCCTAGTCTAACCTTAAATATTAACAGAAATTACAATTACTATCAAGTAGTGTACCCAAACCAATCAATGCAATATGTTCATATTGTATACGATGCCATCTTGCGAACTTCAAGAAAACTTTTGTACTAATAATATTCAACAATACCTATATAAGAGACAAATCTAGCAACAACGTTGATTCACAAAACGTTTAGTGAATTTCATTATAGATATATTTTTTTTCTAACGAAAATAATAAAAGATCAATGAGTAGTTAAAGAACGAAAGAAAATTTTTCATCGCAATAAAATCTCAATAAGTATGTGCGAACATTTTCTATTACTTTTATGCCTTTTACTGTCTTTCGATGTTGAAATAAAATAAAAATACTTAATCTACTTTATTATGATTTACAAAACGTTTCGTAAATTTCATCATATATTTTTTTTACTGACGCAAAGAGGTTGAGGTTTTGTAAGCAGTATTCTCGCAGTACAGGACCTTACCCTTTTCTTACATTCAAATAACTCCCGTAATACGACCCTTACTGTCTTCCTTTGTTGAGATATAATAAATACTTAATCTTTTTTTATTATGATTTACAAGACGTTTAGTGAAGATTTTGTAATTGAACGATGTATGTCAGGGTACAAAATGAGGATACAAGGAAAGAATATGATATTATTTTCTTAACCTTATTTGTGTGTAGTATAAATTTTGATCCGCTTGATGTACATAACCTAAATGTTAGGCCTGCAAAAATTTTATATTCAAAATCTTTAATATTTGTCAGGCCAGTCAGGGGTTATCAGCATTTTAATTTTTCATATTTCCACAAATCACAAAAATTATACAAAACTAAAAACTAAATTTTTTTGTTTCTGTATAGAAAACTAAATATCTTAAAAATATATGAATTTCATAAATTGGATTTAAGGGTTTATAGTTTGGCACCTACGTTTTCTTCAACTATCTACATCAACAGTTGGATCTCCTTTCTTACATACAACTAATATAAATGAAAAAAAATCTATTTCAATAGTATTCAAAACTCTAAATAATTCAGTATAAAATTAAGACTTGTATATTTCTATTGATGGAAACAATATCTAAAGTAATAAAGCAATCAAAATGTTAGTGTTTGTGTGTGTGTATGTGTGTGTGTGTGTGTGTGTTTGTCTCACGCCTTTTGAAAAACCAAGAGCATCTAAAAATCTAATTTATGTGCGAACGTGTACCAGTATACCTGATGCAGTGTCACGCTAAAAATAATGCGATTAAAATGCTGAATTTTAAAGATATTTCAATAATTATCTTTTTCATACAAAATTTTCCAAGTCATATCTGTCAAAAAAGTGTACATTTTGCACGCAAATATCTGTTAGTTTAAAAGTTATAAGAACGTATTTACACGAAAAAAATATATTTTCAAGTATAACTTAGCTTTTAAGTGAAAAACATGGTGAATATTTTGTCTAATTATAATGTTTAACTTATTTTTAAAGTAAGCGTTTTGTACAAATGTACATATAACCCCGCCATTTTAATATCTTTTCATACGATATTTAATTTTCCTACCGAATGAATATGTTCTTTAAAATAATATACCTTTGGAATAAATGTGATTATGAAATAATAAAATGAAACACAAGACATTACAGCAAGTTTTAAGACATATATTGTAAAAGTCTGTTAATTATTAGTAAAGATATAGGCGTAATAAAATTGCATAATTTGTTAAAAATATTTGATTTTTCTGACAATTTTCATTTTAATGGCATCGAACAAACCAATGTAGGTACCTACATATTTAAAAAATGTCTCCATAACATTTGATATTTTTCACATGTTGGAACATGGTTACTATGGTAACGGACACATTCTGATATTCAAATAAAATTTGTTATAAATCGAATTCGAATTAATTTAGAACATCATTGTAGGTAGGTACCTACATACCTAATACTTACTACTTAAAAACCAAGAATATACTGATTTTGTATAGGAAAATTATTAAACTATTTTAGGTTAACTACAATACACATTCAATATACCTACAAACTATTTCCTATAGTGAAATTCTTCTTTTTTCTATGTAGACCTTTGGGTGATTTTTTTCTACAAACTATTTCTTGGGGTTTAAATCTTCTTCCTCTTCTTTTGTGAAGTCATTTGGGACAGTTCATAAATAAACTATTTCCTACAGTCTAATTTTTCTTTTTCTTAATTTATGTAGACCTTGGGTGAGTTTTTATACAAACTATTTCCTATAGTCTAATTCTTCTTCTTCTCCTTCATGTAGACCTTTTGGTTAGTTTTTAAACAAACTATTTTTAAACAAACTATCCTTTAGTCTAATTCTTCGTTTTCTCATTTTATGTAGATGTTGGGTGAATTTTATATAAAATATTTCCTATAGTTCAATTCATCTTCTTCTTCTTTTATGAAGACATTTTGGTCAGTTTTTTTATATAATACATTTCCTAATGTGTAATTCTTCTATTTCATCTTCTATGTAGACCATTGGGTCAGTTTTTATTACAAACTATTTGTTATAGTTTTATACTTCTACTTCTTTTTTTATTTAGTCTGTAATGTATGAATTTAGTGGTAGGTACCTAAAGCATAATTTAATTATAGCGGTATCTACAAAAGAATATTGTGTGTTCCAATTTTAGATTTATATGATTTTGAATATGGGTATTGGGTATTGTCTTTTGTTTTTAGAAAAATTATGTAAGCTTCTGTCATAGAATATTGAAAACTGTTAACCTTGATAATATAAAGATTGTTTTATAAATATATTTATTGTGCAGAATAAAACTGTTTCTTTTATAAAAAGAATAAACATTATAGTCTTTTGGATTAGTTTTATGTCTAATAGTCTATTGTAACGAAATATTATAAACAACATGCATACTTGATGAAAATACATAAAAACGAATGGGATGTGACCAACACTAGAATCTTCTCATTACTTTTGTTAAATCAAATTTACACCATTTATTATATCATCATATATTGCTTAATTTTCAATAACTACACATTTCATTTTGATGACAATATATAAAAAATCGGGGTTGTGGCCATTGCTGGATCTTCACAACGTTTATATTCATATTAAAAACTATTTAACATAGCTTTAGGCCCGAATTTATAAAACGTACTAAGAATTTTCTCAATGCTTAGCACGACAAATTCCATACATTTCTGTGTGCTAAGTATTGACTTAAGCACTGAGAATGGTTTATAAATTCGGCCCTAAGTCTTCTTCTTCTGTAATGTAGACTTATGTGTCAGTTTTAAGTCTATCAGTTTTATTGTGCAAAACTATAATAAACTATATGCACACTTGACGAAAAATATAAAAACGAATGGGATGGGACCAACACTAGAATATTTTCAGTACTTTTGTTTAATCAATTTTTAAACCATTTCCCATCATCCAAAATTACTAAATATTTAAAACACATTATTTGCGTTCGATGACAATATATAAAAATAGGGGTTGTGGCCAAATCCAAACTCTTTACGACGTTGTCTTTTTATAATAAGTCATATTTAAAATCATTTCCCATAGTCCATGCGTGCAGAAATTGTATGTGCTTATATATAAAAGCAAATGGATTGTGGCCATCACTTTAAGATTTTACACTGCTTAAACTCAATTAAATTTCAAACTACTTTTCATACTACGGTGAAAAAAAATTATGTGTGACAATATTATGTAGGTATATAAACGATTGCTTATTCCTTCACTAATTTACATTCTTGGCCAACGGCGGGACATAAAAGCTAGTACAAAATATATTCATTCTATCAGGAGCAAAGCATTATGAAGAGATAACCTCAAATAACACATATCGGAAAACGATAAATCACCCAATTAAGAAATTCAAAAACTATTCAGATAGGGGTTGGAAATGTGATACTACGTACGTATATAATAGGCTATATAATGTAGGTAGGTAATAGGTAGGTATATAGATAATGTTTTGTTATAGTTTTGTCTCCGGGTCACGTGACGCGTATATAAATTATTATTGTACTGTGCGTATTGTGAGCGCGTGTTTTGGGTATTTGCAACTTACGTATAGCCGACATGGGATAACCCCAAATATGATATTGGTGTATTCCATACAGGGATTATATTGCCAAGTAGATTCGATATTTACTAATAATCATTACGACATTTTATTTTATTATAAATACACACTCATAGAGATAGATTTACTTGCATTTTTTTTATTATAAATACACACACATAGAGATATATTTACTTGCATTTTTGTATAAAATATCGATTTCGCTCACCGATACAAAGATTTTTAGTTATTTTTAACAATGTACAAATATTTAGGTATAACGTACTTCAAAAACATCCATATTTATAAAAAAATCGTGATTTATAACCATTCACATAAAAAAATAACACAATTCACAGAAAACATGACTAAACGTTTAATAGCTAATAATAAAATATGATAAATGTTTATATAATTTATTGAAGCATTATAACTTATTTCATTGTTAATTATGCAACTGTAGTAAAATTTATTTTGTAAAAAAGCTCAGATGGGTCGATGGCAGAGCGGTTAGCGCGCTGGGCTACTAATCCAGTGATCGCGAGTTCGAATCCTGCCTCGACCGATTTCGTTCACCTATAGCACAAGCATTTATTTGCTTATTTTAGTGAACGTCGGAAGATGTATATGTACTTGCTCAACAAGGATATATTCGTTTTTTATTTAAAAAAAAACTGGCTTATTACATTGTTAATTATGTACCTAACTGTAGTATAATTTATTTTGTAAAAAAGCTGTTGTTTCCTAATAAAATAAATTAAAAATTATATGACTGCATTTAAAATTAAGTATTAACGTAGTAGAGTTTTTAAAAATTTCAATAATCAGGTCATATATTGAAACAGAGGCTTCTTCTAATCTTTTTTATTTCATTCTAATGTTTACAACAGGCTATGTCCAGCAATGGAATGAATATGGCTATTAGTAAGTAAATACATAAGCAAGTGTAGTTTATATATACAATTGGTAATAATCAAACTTATAACATTGGTTATTAAAATTTTATAATAAAAATATAATAAGGTATTTTATCCAGTAAGCCACGTGGTATATCTCAACCCCATATGTAAATTAGTTTGTATTAATATAATGGTCCTACGGTATAAAGCACCTGTGTGTGAGAATCCCTTGATACGGGTCCTACCCCACCACCGCTCTCCATTTTCCTATCCCCTCTAGGGGTATTACAGTATTACCCAATCGTTAACTTATCCATACGCTTTGTGATTTGAATTATTAATAATTAACATCACCATATTGTCTGCAAATTATTATAATTCATGATTTTAAAAATTTTACAGGTGCTGCTGTACATATATACTTAATAGTGACTCAATTCTTTTCTATTGCCGTGATGGTATGAATGGATACAAGTGCCTATGTATTAATTAGTGAAGTGTCGAATCAGTTTAGAAAATTCATGCATCCCTGTCTTCTTGATGATGTAGATAAAGTGAACCAATCGCCAAACATTCCTATACGAACAAACATTTCCATCCCCATACATTTTTATAATTAAACAAATCCATCCTTATATCTGAAATATATAACAAACACTTGAAAATATAAAATTTATTCGATGGCATCTTATGGGCAATGTGGTCATATGGATGTTTTATTATCCATTAAAAAAATAATGAATTTCTTGCTATACCAGTCCATATAAGAATATGCAATAATATCATGGGGAGATGCTTTCCAAGGTACCATAGACCCTCTGCAAAATTACAAAACTCCGAATCAAAAATAATCCATGATGTTCCAATCCGTACTCCATCCGATTATTTAATAACTTTAATATACTTGACGTATCACAATCACATACATAATATATAAAAACATAGACAAACTCGACCCCACACAAACATCTAAACCAACTAGACAGACCGAACTGGCTAAAATTTTACTACCGAGACAACATTCTGTCAAAAAAACTTCCTATATTTTGGAGACAAATTATTATTCAGTGTTTTTTCAAATGTTTGAATGTTAACTTTGTGGTTCATATTTAATAAATTAAATTTAAAGATATAACTTTGTATTAACCACGTTTTTTGGTTGAAACGATGCGACCGGTTTCGGAACTAACCGTTCCCTCATCAGGCTAACTTTCAACTGAGTTGAAAGTTAGCCTGATGAGGGAACGGTTAGTTCCGAAACCGGTCGCATCGTTTCAACCAAAAAACGTGGTTAATACAAAGTTATATCTTTAAAATTAATTTATTATTCAGTGAACTATTACATACAACACTTAGACAAACAACATCAAAATTTGGATTAAACAAAAGGGCAGAAATCATATAAAAAAAATAAATGAAGCACCTGATATTCACATAACTACCAATCAAAAAGTGCAAACTATGAGCACATGTACCCTATATAAACTGCCTCAGAACAGATTTCTACCTAGTGAGTTTATAATAATAGTCTATTATCTGGTATATAAAGGGAAAAGAATATAATTTAAATATAATATTACGTTATATTTTGATACTAGATACAAGGAAAACGAGTGGGTTGTGGCCAATGCTACACTCCTCACTAACAAGTCAATCCATTAAGTATTCAAATTTTGTATGGAAAATTTTCAGCATTTTCATGAAATGAGTTTGTTCAAATATTTTTTACATAAATATTTTATTATAAAAACTTGATAATTCTTCAATGCCATTTTATGTAAGTGATGTGTCTTTTTACCAATTTGAAAATAAAAATTTAAAATTTTTTAAATTTTCTGAGCTTGTAGTCACTTTAAAATATTTGTCGTTTAAAAAAATTGAGAAGCACTATTCAGATATCCCTCAAAATCGAATGGGGTCTAAGCGAGTATTAGATAGATATTATACATATTTGCAAAATTTGAAAAGAATCGAATGAGTACTTTAGTCTATAATTGATAAAGTAAAATAAACACGCCGTACATAGCACACAGTACCTACATATCACGCAGCACATAGCACACACACACAGAAAGATTGTGATATAACTTTCAGAATACAATCTCAGCATGATACTAGTTGATAATCTGCAATAAAAAAATAGCCTTAAAAATTGCGAAATCATAACTCTCCACTATATCCCCTTGGGTTAGTGGGGAGTAAAAATGTGTACCTAAATAAATAAAAAAAAATTAGTTAATCTTCTATCATCTCCATCTCTTAATACCCCATTTAAAAATGTGTGAATATTTAGCCTAGGTCGCCTTTTCCATATCATTCCACTTTTTCCAGCTTTATAAATGTTGTCGTCAGTGGTCATTATTTCTATTTGGCTAAATCATCATTGAATTGCTTCACAGAAGTCTTGAGTATTCGTCACGCATCTAGTATCAAGTTTTCACGTTTTAGAGTTTTATAAATATAATATTATCTTGGAGATCTATACACTTACCTACGTCATCCGCCATATACATAAAACCATCACGACGAATCTCACTGAATATACTTTATGTATATACAAAATGAAGAAATTTTTGTAATAAAATATGCTTAATTATTGCAAAATTATACCTCTCCATTGTGACATCAAGAAAAACTTGATAGAATCACAATAGGCGTGATGACAGTAAGAAAAAATCATTGAAATTATGATTTTATTAGATAAAATATGTTATAAAGATTTGAAAAAATATATTTATTTTCATTTTAAAAGAGCGAATAATATTAATATTATTAAAATAAAAATACAAAATATGTTTGTCCGCCATTTTATGTGAAACACCAATCAGAGCGCATGACGTCACCATATTGTCACTGTCAATTGTGTTTGTTACTGTCAACTGTTGTGTTGTTCGAAATGGCTATTTTTTTCATAACAAGCTATATGGAATATGCTGCTTATTTTTAACATGCTATTTTTATTTATTGATTTATTTGGTTTATTTGGGACAATAAACCAAATAATATCGCTATCCGCTCTATTGAATCGTTGACGCATCTGTTATAACACGCACCGAGTATTGTAACGTGGTGGAGAATATTTAACGTTTCAGAAATAAATAACTTGGTGGCTTTCATTGCTTGATTATAAAATAAAATGATGTAATTATATTGTTTGTGGGAGTTGTACAGTGTTACATGAGGTTGAAATGGAAATACACAATGTATTATGATGAATCTAATATACATATGGGATAACTGTTATGATTCATATACATATTATGATTAATATATTAAAATATGTAATAGGTGTGATGACTGTAAGAAAAAAATCATTGAAATTATGATTTTAAAAAATAAAATAGGTTATAAAGATTTAAAAAATGTTTTTTTTTTTAATTTATAGGAGTGAATAATAATAATATTATAAATATAAAAATACAAAATGTGTTAGTCCGCCATTTTATGAGAAAAAACAATCAGAGCGCACGACGTCATAGTATGGTCGCGTCAATTCTTCTGATAGTCTTCAATACAATATACGCATTAATTGTCGGTCTGGACTATGTTTATTTTGGTGTTATCGATATATTAATATTTTAATTAGATACTTAAAACTAAAACAAATTAAATATAAATGGAACAAGTATTCATCAAAGCAAATAGTTTCAATTTACCTAGATACTCGCCTACCTATCGGGGGACACTATGGGCCGGTATTACAGTGTCAGTTTAAGAGCTAAACTCAAGTTTTACAAAAATATAGCGTATTACAGTGTCCGTTTAGACCTAATCTTCCCTCAAATACGTCACTAAAACGACAAATATTTAACTCAACGTTTCTGGCAGATTAAGTACTTAACTGTGAGTCAACTGTCATTTGCTAGGCAACTCGTGTAGTTTCAGTTTCTATCACTAGAGGCGTTAGGCAACGTGTGTAGTTTCAGTGTTGTATCGAAGGTGGCGCCACACAACAAAACAAACTGACAGCCGTATTGAAACGAACACGGGCATTTAAAAGCATTATTTTGGTGAAAAAAATTTAATTTACCATGTTGGATAATAAAACAATGGTATTTAAAGTCGTAGCGTCCCGTTTTGTATTTCGTATTATTTGAGGTTATTTAAATTTGACAGATAATAACCACAGAAAAAGTGAAATATGTCTATAATTGAAGATTTAGTAACTGACATGTCATATTGCACTGTAATACGGAAATGGATTCAATCTCCCCTTAACATTGTAAAAAAACCATTAATCAGGCTAAAAAACTCCATGACCAACATATAAGTCAAAAACTCTCCTCATACCCTAACGGTAGCCGAAGATTCTGGTCATTGTCAACCTCCATAGGTCAGAACTTTTGCACATCTTCATTTCCACTTTTAACGAACCATGACGGATCCATTGCTAACTCTGCCACCGACAAAGCTAATCTTCTCGGTAAATTATTTGCAGATAACTCAACCCTTGACGACGGAGGAAAAACTCCTCAACCAGTTCCACATTGTGGTTTTAAAATGAACGAAGTAAGGATTAACTTCTCTGAGGTTTTACTCGCCATCCGAGGGTTGGATGTTAACAAAGCTAATGGACCAGATGGAATTCCCGTTCTTGTGTTAAAAAAATGCTCCGCCGAACTAGCCCCAGTTCTCACTAAACTCTTCAAACTCTCGTTTAAAACTGGTATTGTCCCATGTGACTGGAAAAAAGCGGTCATCCACCCAATTCCCAAAAAAGGTGATCGCTCCAACCCATCTAACTACCGACCCATCGCTATTACTTCTGTACTCTCCAAAATAATGGAAAGGGTACTAAACACCAAGTTGATCACATACCTCGAAGCAAACAAAATTTTAAGCGACCGCCAATATGGATTTCGTGGAAATCGATCTTGTGGCGATCTACTCGCGTATGTGACATCCGTTTGGGGTCGAGTTATGGAACGCTTTGGAGAAGCTCAAACTGTCGCCCTTGACATCTCTAAAGCTTTCGACCGGGTTTGGCACCGAGGTCTCTTAATGAAACTCCCTTCTTATGGACTACCCCAGTCTCTGTGTACTTGGATTGCGAATTTTTTAAAAGATCGCGAAGTCATAACTGTAGTGGACGGTTGCTCTTCTTCTCCCCATTCCATTAATGCGGGAGTCCCTCAAGGGTCCATTCTATCTCCAACCCTATTCCTCCTACATATCAATGACTTGCTCTTACGCGCCCCCATCCACTGTTACGCTGATGACAGCACAGTCCATGACAATTTCTCTTTTGACAAACCTCCTAAACAGAGTGAAATATCAGAAGCCCGGAAAGACCTTCATCAAAAAATAAATAGCTACCTCCACTCAATCAATACCTGGGGTGAAAGTAATCTTGTTTCATTTAACGTCTCAAAAACCCAAGCCTGTCTAATTTCTGCGAAGAGAAACCCCAATGAATTGCAAGTGTCTTTCAACGGAAGCACCCTACCTAACAGCAGCTCTATCGACCTGCTTGGAGTATCTATAACGAACCAATTACACTACAAGGGCTCCATCGAAGCTAAGGTGAAACTCGCCTCCAAAAAATTGAGCGTACTATATAGAGCGCGCAGATATTTTACTAAGACCCAGATCTGTATACTCTACAAAGCGCAAATACGCCCAATTATTGAATATGGCAGTCACCTCTGGAGTGGCGCCCCCCAATACCTACTGAATACCCTCGACGCTGTCCAAAGGCGTGCTATACGTCTGATTGATGATCCATCACTGACCGATGGATTGCAATCACTAGAACACAGACGCAGAGTCGGTATTTTAAGTTTATTCTATAGATACTACCACGGGAATTGCTCAGAAGAACTTGCATCTTTGGTCCCTCCTCCACCCACTCGCAACAGAGTCACTCGCTTCACTCAATCGCAGCACCCATTCACAGTGGACCTTCAACATATACGAACAAGTCGCTTCTCGAACTCCTTTATTAACACAGCAGCCCGACTGTGGAACGATCTTCCGAATTCTGTGTTTCCATCTTCGTACAACCCGGGTCTTTTTAAAATCCGAATTAATAAACTCTTTTCTAGATTGCAAACCCCTCCCAACGCTACGTAGTGCGCTTCTTCGGAAGAGTAAAATGGACCCAAATCCTAATAGCTGGCGTCCCCTACGTAGACATGTTAAAAAAAAAAAAAAAAACATTAATCTTGAGTTTGGCAAACTCAATGAGTTGAGGGCCGACTGTAATATCGGGCCTATGTTAATTGTATTTTGTATGTAACTTAGTTTTTATTGAATAAATAAATAAATAATGAACGCTCGCAACGTATGGTAAACTAATTTAGTTTTAGTATTCTACAATTTTGTCACGCGATGGTGAGCTGACGAACGTTCGACATGTTATGATGCTGGTCACTGCCAA
Organism: Molanna angustata; assembly: GCA_963576475.1. Taxonomy (NCBI): domain Eukaryota; kingdom Metazoa; phylum Arthropoda; class Insecta; order Trichoptera; family Molannidae; genus Molanna; species Molanna angustata. Next base: position 18,521,647 of record OY754964.1, read on the forward strand.
ACTAAACTAGCAAGCTATATTTTTTTCATGCAATGAAGCGATTTGCGAAACGACGGCGATTACGCGAAGCATGCGTTTTAAAACATCGTTACAATTTTAGCAGCATACGAATTATTACATAGCGCTCGTTATTTGTATTGTGTTCATAACAAGCTATATTTATCTGCTATCGTTATTTTTAGCAATAGCAGCCATAGTAGTTATTTTTCTGCCTGTCTTAACTACTCTTAACTAGAATGGAACTTTTGATGGTCGGATATTTCTTTGCGTCGAACAAAGACTTTTGTTCATCAGAATTTCGAAACGTAAAAACTTAATAATAAGTACATATAAGTACTTTATTTATCTGTAATTTAAATACAACTTACATCTCGAAAATCGATAAAATATGCTCCTTCTTCTCTCTACATTATGTGTTCATAAGCTAAAAACATACGCGGGAAACTTATGATGGCCTATTTTGACGTTTGGACATTAATGAAGTTCTTTATATGCTTATTGCCTAAATAATGGTAAATATTATATTATTGAGAGCTAAAAGTGGGGGAACAAATACTGTACTTCATTGTAAACGCGTACTTAATAAAATTCACTTGTGTCTCGCCGTGCGAAATTTAATCACTTATTTCTCTTTTTTTTCGCGTGGGACGAAAACAAATACCTCAGTAGGTGTTTTTTTCGTCGTGTTTGTACATTTAGGGACCGCACAACACTTATGCACTTTTGAATTGATTATAAATACACAAATCATCTTAGAATACATATAGTACATATAGTAGTGATATGCGGTCTACGAAACCGTGACGTCACCGTCAGCTCCGACGGACGCCATTACACTGCAAGCGTTTTTTGACGTAAATGTCAAATTGGATTTTGAAATGGCAATTTTTGCTACTAAACCTTTATTTTATGTAGAAATGTATATATATTTGAAAACAGTGGATGCGTAAAAACATCGTGAGATAGTTTCTCAAAATTAGTCATCATGCCTATTACAGATATTTATGATTTCAAAAATTTAATTTAACATTTCTGTGTTTTGTCAACTAAGAGAGATGAATTGAATACATTAATGCATAGGTAGTGTAGGTTAATAATATAAGAAAAAAATAGTTAAGTTACTTTGTATGTACATATATATCTGAGTGCATACAAAATACCTACATATAAGAATATAATGTATGTGTATAGCCGCAAAGCAGAATTATTAATATAAATCGTGATATTCATCCACTAGTGTAGCTGTGGGTACTACCTACAGTCTTATTGCGAGATAATTAGAGTCGGTATGCCATTTTATATTTCATAGCGGCTGACAACCCCTCACGGATATTATACAAATAAAATGAAATGGAAAGTGTTGCCAACTCAAAGGTGTATGTTTGCGAAAATTTCTTTCATTATTTTATGCATCTAAATATATAATCATAAAACAATAAACATGTACATAGTAAAGGGTTATCGCAAACATGGAATATATATTTAATTATCAAATAAAAAAAATAATTAATTTTAGGTGAACACCACTTTTGAGTATTTAATGTTATCCGGTTTCAGAGCTGACCCGCTCCATCATCCGAACAAACTTATACTCAACTTAAAATTATGTTTATGATTTGTATAGGTATGTACTTAATAATGAATAATAATGGTCTCCTCGATGAAATAAACACATTCACAATACGAAAAAATGTTCGCACTATCAGTGAATTAAGTCGTTTGAGATGAGATTTACATAAATTCAGGTCCACTGGATTTCTAGTGCAGCTCAATAACCACTCAGCCACTTATCCATCTTCGTTTCCTTTATATCTTCAAGATATTTGATCACATCTCAAATAATTTAAGTTAATTATAGGATTGTTTTTTTTATTCTTGTTTATAACAATCCCTTGGTATAAACCATCCGACTAAAAAAATGTGTTTTTTTACAATACTTAAAATAGTTGAAAGAGACAATAAAGTTATCATTCATTAGAAAGTCTACACGTTTTTTTTTACATTATTATTATTGTACAATTGAGTTTGAATTTGGTATAATCATACTACTACCTTAACCTCAATTGTACATAAATACTTTAGGCGAATTAATTAGTATACCTTGTATATAAATCCAAGTATTTTAGCTACCGTCTACATAGGTAAACTTCTTGTATAAATTGAAATGATTGATTTTTTTCGTATATCTATCAGAAATATTTATATTAAGTTTCAATTATTTAAGAGTAGGTAATTATTTTAATAATGCCGATATAAGATGATTTTAGTTTCACAAACAAACAAAAAAAAATGTTCGAGTTCATTGAATTTCTCATTGAGTATTTTCAATTTGC
>OY754964.1:18528979-18683979 GCA_963576475.1 Molanna angustata
TATACATCATGCATACCGTATTGTCATATCCCTTACGGGGTAAGCAGAGAGAAACGAGTGCCATACTCCTCTATTTATATTTTGAGTCCTTGACTGTAGAAATAATAACAGAGGTAACAAAAATGAACGAATTAAAATTTGTCATTCCGGATCTGTTAGTAGGTATATCTCTGTCGAATGTTTGATTCGAGGCCACGGAGTACAGGAAATAGGTGGAGGTAGATAGACAGATAATATGTATGTAAACCCTGGTATGGCACAAACTTGAGAGTGGAGAATATCACGTATGTAAATAAGACAAGATATGTATGGACGTGCCGGCCGCGATGACGATTCAGATTATCCCGCATTAGTCGCTATAAATTCTGACAACACAGGACAACACTGTGACAACCGAGATAATATTTTTTTGTTTTAACTTTTATGCGCCAAAGAGAAGATTTTTAAGCTCGATCGCCGGGTGGATAATTTAACAATTAACAAAGTGTGGGCTTGAGGTAACCTTAATCATCAAACAAAAAACACCATAATTAATTATTCACTTTCAATTATGTACATCGTGTAGATATAATATTTTCTTTCTTTCTTCTTGTGCATCGTGATTTTAGCTCAAAGAATCAAGAACTTTAAGTATCTGAAATATTTCTATTATGTAAATATTTCAATGGAAATCGGGATGTCTATATGTATTAGGATTTACACATACTTGATATAATTGACATACTTTGTCTTTTAAAAATGTATAGTAAAAATAATATTTATATAGCGCCGTTTAATGATTCAGGATCATTCCAAGGGCACTTATATTCTGTCTTATGTTGCTCTACGAAATACAGCTGTTTTCAGTCCTTTAGAGAAAATGATCAAGTTTTGTGCACTGTAGACATCTAGAGGAAATCTATTCCAATTTACAGGACCACTCACACTTACGCACCGATCAAAGTAAGCCGCATTGCTAACTCTGTCCAACTCCTTTAGGGAATTGTTACTCTGTGATCCAGAAGACCTGAGTGTGAGATGCCTCCCAGTTAGCTCTTTTCTCTGACATAACTCTTGAATGTGTTGTGGTGCCAGGTTATTCAAAGCATTAAACACTGTCAAACAAATGATGTAGTCAACTCGCGCTGGACGCTTCAACCAGTGTAGTCAATTATTCTTTTAATTATTCAAATATTTAATCTATTTGTATAAGGTTTTTTCTTAGACAAACTTTTGTTATTAATGTATCCCTTGTCAACTAAATGTCATTGAGTCATATTAAGGGTCGGTGGCAGTGCGGCTAGCGCTGAGGATTACCAATCCAGAAAACGCGGGTTTGAATCTCGCCTCGATGGATTTGGTTCACCATAGCATAGCATTAATGAATCTATGATATGTCCTATTCTGATTCGTCTAAATTTATCCGTCTGAATTTTAGTAACTATATGAGAAATGTCAAAAAGATGACTGAATTTATACGGGACTCATTACGTCACACTGCACGGATAAAATCTTTTTATCCACGGTCGCCCGTTGATTTAGACATTTTCGTATTCTGAAACGAATCAGAATAGGACATTATTTGTACTTAAAAGAAATCAAGAACATATAGAATTATTCTATTATTTATATTGGCAAATAACTAGTGAAATTTTGAATGACAAGGAAACGTTTTGCACAGATATTAACAAAACATAAAACCCAAATTTACATGCTCTCTGCACGTGCAAATTTAATACATTGATTTTTTAATCATTGTTAAATTTGTACTGTGTGCAATAAATGAGTGTCATTATACTGTCCCAACCATGAAACATTTCAATCTGTCGTAGCTGGGGTCTGCACGTTCACGTCCGATGATGGGGTATCAACATATTCTTCTCCATCCTCTACACAGCCCATTGGACACGGTAACACAACAGTCTCGTCTCTTCTTGTCTCATTCTATACTTACACTCAACATTCAATCCTCTCCAACCATTGTTCTTAGATTATTTTGTAACGCTTTAATGGTCACATGTACACTGTACACCACCTGCCATTCAACAAAGTTGACCGATTTCATACGGATGTGTATCGATCGATCTGAGCCGAATCACGGATTGTATTTCAATCTGAGTTCTAATTTAAAATTTTCAACTAAAAGTTAAGTATGTTGTCTCCCGTTTGGATTACTATAACGGTATATATGCGAATTAACCAAAGAAAGAAATTAATTAAATTCAGTCAATTTTCAATGCTGCATGCAGCCAGGCTCTTCACTGGAGCCTCCAAATTTTCTCACATCTCTCACCATCTTCGCAATCTGCATTGGCTTTAAGTCCCCGAAAGGATTGAATATGAGCTTTGACTCACGACCTTTAGAGCACTTGGTAGTATGGTTCTTACTAGCCTCCCCGAACTGTGCATTTCAATAAACGGCAATCAATAAAATTAGCTGAAATAAACAGGGTGCATACCACTTATTTCGGCGAACCATGCGTTTGCTGTGGTAGGACCGAATGCATGGAATAAGCTCCCACACACCCTCAGACAAACCGAAAATATATCTTCGTTCAGAAAAAATCTCGAAACGCACCTTTTTCGTAAATCTGAAATAAAACAAAGAGCCGAAATGATACAACGTAATCAATTTGCATCGCACTTGAGGTGAGATATTCACGAAAATGGTGCTTTGTAAATTATCAAATAATAACTTGTGATTGCGATTGTTTTCTATAAAAGAAAAGAAAATTAAAAAGCTAATTCAAAAGATGTATTATTTTTTAAACACAGAAAACAGACCTTCTGAACGAGCGTCCTGGATTCCTGGATCCTGGAAGAAATTTATTTTAATTTATTTCTCACGTAATTCTTCTTGCTTCTCTGGGCTAGAAACACTAGTTAGTTGGAAGAAATCGCCATAATATGGTAATAAACTCGCCACTTACACAGGATACAAAGAAGTATTTATTATCAGATGTTGGTTGGTTCGTGTATGATTTTTTTCCCAATTTCACCTATGTATGTAAAAAGTTGTACATTTTTTATATGTGTATTTTCTCAAGTGCTACCGATAGGTAAATTTAAATAACTTAATATTTTGCTTTGATTGAAATTTTGTTTTTTAACAAGTTATTGAAAAACTCATCCTTAGATTGCTCATTGTTATAGTAAAACACAGTCAGTACAGTTGATGCATGACCAAGGTAGACCATTGGATTAAAAAATATTCCTGATGATGCCTGATGTTCATACAATGGCATGTACAACAAACTATCGCTGCTATCAATAATACAATGGTTCTACATCTTGTTTTGATGTTGTTATATATTTTTTCTTTGGTCAAAAGAAAGAGAGCAATTATAATTCATTCTAATGGAATAAAAATAAGATTCAAGGTCGTAAAATAATGTATTAAATAAATGAATTATCAAATAATTCTGATGAAACGAGCATGAGCATAAAGTACCGAGAATTGTTGCATATTTTATATGTTAAAATCACTTCCCGCCCCATAATCATAATATTCGAATCCGCATCTCTACCATCATTTACCGCTCCACCACACTCATTTATCTTTAAAATTGTTATCTCACCGCGCGCATGAGACCACGTGCTACAAGTTGTAACTATTGGGACAAAGGAGTAGACATCGGAACAAAATTGGAATAATTAAGTAAGTGAGTGTATTCCATCAATATCTTTTCCTTCTGCGTTGCAGTGGTTACAACATAATGCCATATCTGATCAAACCCTGCGAAATACAGTCCAATAATATCAATATATAATTCATAACGTCCATTATGTTGGATTTGGAGTTGGAACGGAAAAAATGTAATTGAAAGTAAATCTAGTATTTTTTTTGTAAGCCGGACAAAAACAAACTCTAATTCATTGAAAATCTGCTATAGTTTTTAGATGTTTCTTAAATTTGTTTACAAATAAATCAAATATATTATAAACACTAAAATATATCGAAAAAACGTAAACTTATTTTTATTGATATTATGATATAATTGTGGATAAAATCATATATCATTTTTGGTACTTTTATTTATTTAATTTTACTCTCCACACTATGGAATATGGAATGTACAACAAACTATCGCTGCTAACAATAATACAATGGTTCTTCTGGTTATTATTTTACATCAATTTCTCAACGGGTATCATGTAGAGAGAGCACACTGTGAGTTTCGTCATGATGTGTTTGTATGTATGGCGTATGGCGTACGGCGTATAGCGTACGGCGTACGGAAAATCCATTTTGTGTCCTCATTAATAGTTTGTCTATCTTAATATAAAAATATACTATCGTAAGAAAATTTATATTCCTGGTAGTAAAATTTAGAATGAATAAAAATGTATATAATTAGATAAATTTCTTATGTATGGAAAAGTTCAGTAATTTGATTTCATGTCATAATGTAAAGAGATTGAACATAGAACTGATTAGCTTTCTATATTAGATAGTATAAAATATACTATCGTTAGAAAATTTATATTCCTGGTAGTAAAATTTAGAATGAATAAAATATTTCATATAACATTAAGTATATTTTACCATAATGAGATTGTCAACATTTGAAGAAGAAAAAATAAACGCTTACTATGGTGAGGAGAGTTTAGTGTTGGCCACAACCCACTCGTTTTCTTATATATCCGCTTGCAGTTAGTTCAGTCAGTCTCTTCCATCCAAAAACAATATAATTTGGTACAAAGTTTTCAAGAAGTTGAAGCACCAATGGTCTCCTGTGTGATACGATTGGTAGGTAGGTACAGGTAACATGTTCCCGGTCAAAGCGGACACCTTTCTTTGCGTGTGGGCAGTTCATGATTTACACCTGCTTTTTTGCCCTCTCTCTATCTCTCTAATGTGATTTACTGTTTTCAATTGTGGAAATGATTCACTCGAGGCCATATACTAATATATGGTTGCACTGCTCTCCGATATCAACAATAATCATTGCCAAATCATATGAAGACATTAATTTGATATATGGCAAAGTCCAAATATTACTATAGAAATAATGGTGTGCTCTTGACACGAACTTCTCGTGAATTTAAATCATTTTAATTTATTTTTAAAATTAATATTTCACCGACGAGGTATTCGACATACATTCTTCGAATTATAAAAGCAGAATTATTCACCCATCCATAATATATATTATGGAGCATATCAAAGGATTACCATATTAGGGAGTATATAATATATTATATTTATATACTACCTATCAACCCTTTAGATCCCTGAATATGTATTTAGGAAATCTTTGATAATTCTACAAGTATCCATTTAAGAGTCATATCTTACATCTTTTCGCACTGGCTATTACAAAATGAGTGCCTAGTGCCTACTACAAAAAAAACATAATTCAAAAACTTAGGTAGGTATATGTTGATAAAAAATATTGCTTTCCTCGTTTTCGATGTTATGTTGTAAGACTAATACTGCTAATACCACATTAATTTGTAAATTTAATTAAATTCAAAAATATTAATACCTCAGTACTTTCTTTATATTTTTGTTTAATCCAGAATCATGCTTAACATTTAATCATTTAAACCAAGTTATAGAAATTTTGTTTAAATACTATCTCCTTTCTCTTGAAAATCTACGTTTTCTTAATATTATTATTAACTATTTAAAAACAAAATTTAAAATTTTAATATATATTTTACATTATTTGGTAAATTACATATGCTCACCGCACTTATATTTATTATGCAAAATAAATTGATATATTTACGAAAAATGTCTTCATAAAAGTTTCAAAAAATTACAAAAAAACATATATTATTATAACAAAACTAATGGATTTTACATATATTCACTGGACAATACTTTCAGTGTTGTATATACGAAAGTAAAATAGGAGCAATAATCTATTCCATTGTATGTATTAATTTCAACTAATAAATAAAGTTCGTAGTACTCCTCCCAACTTATACAATGCAGCAGCATAAACATATATAATTAGATATCTCCACATTTTATATGACTGAAAATAATTTATTTGTTGTTAGTAGGTAGGTATGTATATTATATGTAGGTACATGTACCTATCTGCCTTAGTTCTAGACTTCCAAGGTGCGCCAGACTGAGGCAATAGAGATTTAGCGTTGCCCATTAGCTATGAAAGTCTTATTTTAAAAAAACCTCGCTTGAATAAAACATCTACATTTTATAAAATAATTTATGTGTCCTTGTAACAGTGCATTTCATATACACATACATTTTACATCTTCATGCAGTTGTTCCTTAAACAAATATTTTCCTAATTCTTGTAAATAATTATTCATATCTATTTTTTTTAAATACCCACATGGCTTACGACCAGTAATCGGCTGGTTTACGTGATCAATTTAGGCAATTGGAAATAAAGGTTTATTAATTATTATGCTTTTTTTTATGTTCCATTCAAATTTGAAACTTGTATAGGTACCTATATATTGCGCGATTTTCGCATATCACTGGAAAAAATCCAATGCTTGAATATAATATGCGATCATAAATTATTCGAAACTCTCTTAGTTTACTTTGAGTTTCTATTAAACCTCGGATTACGGATATCCGAAAACATAAATGTCCATTGATTTTATTTACTTATATTATAATTTTGTAGGAAAACTGTGGTATGATTAGTGGTATATCAAATTTTAGACAAATCGTTGGCCATAATAGAATATTAGTATAGAAAACATTTTTCCATTAAAAATATAATTTGAAATTACTTAATAATAACCTTTATAAGAGTGCTAAATTTAACTAGTTTCAAAAGCCCTTCATTATAATTATTATTTCTCGACGTCATTGGCTGCTCGAAACCCTTTCTCATTAAACGATTATTTTATATGGGTCTCTTCAAATGATGATACAAATTATTACTAATCGTGGAATAAGGATAATTGGCGCCTCGGGCCGTCCTAACATCATAAGGAGGTGAAGTCCTTAAAGTTTCTTGCTAATTGAAGTAGCCTGTCATTAATTCAGACGTCCAATTAGATCCTATCACATACATAATATATTGTATAATACCAGCCTTACCCAAAGACTATTCAAATCTCCACGATGACCAGAATGGTACCAAATAGCCATTCCACAGACCCATTCCACTCATTATTGCCAACAAAGTATTCACCAGTATTTAAATGTTTCAACAAAATAATATTACTTATATTTTACTGCAAATATGTATATCGACATGGACGCAAAAACAGACATATTTCAAACAAATAAAATAAGTTTGTAGTAAGTACCTACATTACAATCCCTGTTTTTACTATTTATCTCGGCTAAATATTGGTATTATAGACCTTCTTTTAGGAAGGGCATATAATGATAATTGATTAATCGAATATTTTTATTATTGCATATGCGCAAACATTGGATTTTTTTCCCTGTCGGGAGTCAAAGATATTTTTTAACAGATATATTCTTAAAAAATATAATTGATTAATTTTTTTTTCACTTCTTTGAATAAGTATCATGATATTTGTATGGGACTTTTTTTCTTTTTTTATTGGGATATGCATTTTATTTTTTCTTTTCGTTTTATCTATGTTTATAAATGCTATTAGTTTATCGTTTCATTCATTATGTTCAGATATTATTATTTTTCTTTTTTTATACAATTCTGTATTTTTTAATATAAATTGTTTTTGTATGTATTATCATGTTAAAACACTATTTAATTTGTATATAAGGCTATTTAGCCGTAATAAGTAATAAGGCTATTAAGCCGTAATTTGTTTTTTTATAATTATTGATTTATTTATTTGACATTCGTTTTTTTAATAATATTACCTACAAATAAATTGATAAAATACATAATGATATAATAATAATAATAAATAATCAGTGGCACTACAACCCATCGTGGGTCCTGGCCTCCTCCAGAAGCTCCCTGAATAATGATATACTATAATATACTATGATATATATACATAATGATATACTATGGTAAAATTATTGAAAAATATTATAAAAATTATATATATATATATATATATATATATATATATATATATATATATATATATATATATATATATATATATATATATATATATATATATATATATATATATATATATATATATATATATATATATATATATTATATATATATATATATATTGAAATTTATTATTAAAATTATATATATATATAAAATTATTGAAATATTAGGTCCTTACATATGAAATTGGCGTTTTGCCGTACTGGCAACTTTGATCTCAAATATCTTCTCTTTGGTTAGGAATTCGAAATTCAAATTTATACAGCTATATACTCATATATTTGTGTTTTGAAAATTATAATTCATTTGTTTTTTCCTCAATTGTTTTTTTTTCTTTGCGTCACTCAGTTTACAAAATGGAAAACTTGAAATATCGCGTTATTTACGAATATGAGTTCCACCGTGACACCAGTGCTGCAGAAATGGCTCTGAGGATTAATGATGTGTATGGCGACGGTGCCGCAAAAGAAAACACAGTGCGTTTTTGGTTCCAACGTTTTCGTTCTGGAAATTTCGACCTGCAGAACAAGCCCCGTGGACGGCCGGAGACCAAAGTTGATAATGAAGAATTGAAGGCTATTGTGGAAGCGGATCCATCGCAAACCACGTCCTAGTTAGCTGCAGGCTGCGGTGTTAGTGACAAAACTGTTTTAATCCACTTGAAGCAAATTGGGAAGGTGAAAAAGCTTGGAAGGTGGGTACCTCACGAATTGAGTGAAGCAAATCAACGAACGCGCGTTGACTGCTGCGTTGCATTACTCAACCGGCACAATAATGAAGGGATTTTAAATCAAATCATTACCTGTGATGAAAAGTGGATCCTGTACGATAAACGGAAGCGCTCATCGCAATGGCTGAACCCTGCCGAACCAGCCAAACCATGCCCCAAGCGAAAATTGACTCCAAAAAAGTTACTTGTGAGCGTTTGGTGGACTAGTGCTGGTGTCGTTCACTACAGCTTTCTTAAATCTGGCCAGACGATTACGGCAGATGTCTATTGTCAACAACTGCAAACCATGATGGAAAAGCTAACTGCTAAACAACTGAGGCTGGTTAATCGCTCTAGGCCACTGCTGCTTCATGATAACGCTAAACCACACACTGCACAACAGACGGCTACCAAATTAGAGGAGCTCTAATTGGAATGTCTAAGACATCCACCTTACTCTCCGGACCTTGCCCCAACAGATTACCATTATTTACGAAATTTGGATAACTTCTTGCAAGGGAAAAAATTCAACTCCGATGGGGCAGTCCAAACCGCCTTCAAAGATTTTATTGATTCCCGTCCGAATGGTTTTTTTAGTAAAGAGATCGATGAAATACCTATGAGATGGCAAAAGTGCATAGATAGCAATGGTACATAGTTTGATTAAATAAATAAATTATATTTAAAAATAATCGACTTTATGTTCCTCCCATACAAAACGCCAATTTCATATGTAAGGACCTAAAATATTATAAAAATATATTATTATTATTAAAATATATTATTATTATTACTAAAATTATTGAAATATATTATTAAAATTATATATTTATATATATATATATATATATATATATATATATATATATATATATATATATATATATATATATATATATATATATATATATATATATATATATATATATATATATATATATATATATATATATATATATATATATATATATATATATATATATATATATATATATATATATATATATATATATATATATATATATATATATATATATATATATATATATATATATATATATATATATATATATATATATATATATATATATATATATATATATATATATATATATATATATATATATATATATATATATATATATATATATATATATATATATATATATATATATATATATATATATATATATATATATATATATATATATATATATATATATATATATATATATATATATATATATATATATATATATATATATATATATATATATATATATATATATATATATATATATATATATATATATATATATATATATATATATATATATATATATATATATATATATATATATATATATATATATATATATATATATATATATATATATATATATATGTTATAATATTTTTATCTCGGTTTTCCCGTGTCAGTAGGTCTTGACTAAGACCATTTGTCTTCCGACGTTTCGCCTGAATATCACCAGGCATTTTCAAGGACTTAACGAAAAGCACGCGCGCGACACACGTCTACTCACACTGAAAGCTCACCGTCAAGGACAGTGTGAGTAGACGTGTGTCGCGCGCGTGCTTTTCGTTAAGTCCTTGAAAATGCCTGGTGATATTCAGGCGAAACGTCGGAAGACAAATGGTCTTAGTCAAGACCTACTGACACGGGAAAACCGAGATAAAAATATTATAACATATTTCACCCGTGAAAACATCAAATATAACATATATATATATATATATATATATATATATATATATATATATATATATATATATATATATATATATATATATATATATATATATATATATATATATATATATATATATATATATATATATATATATATATATATATATATATATATATATATATATATATATATATATATATATATATATATATATATATATATATATATATATATATATATACATAATGATATACTATGGTAAAATTATTGCATTACCTCATCAAAAAGATTAAAACCTTGTGCTTGACGAAGGAATCATTTGATATTAGATAATACAATAAATAAATACAACGGTGAAAAAATAAATCAAAAAAACAAATAGGTAGGTATACATAAAATAAAACAGTTGAAAACGGGCAACTCGAAACAATTTTGGTCATATCAATACATATGTACATCATTACCTACATACACCAGTTTAGACTGTGAAATGTTTTTTCAGTCTTCGTTTGAACCTGTATTTCATCTGGGAGGCAATTGATTTTTTTTATTCCCATATAGTTGTAATTGTTTTGCATTTGTCTAGTATTATTACATTTATGAATTTTAAAATCACTACGGAATCGTAGTGACATATTTTTTTCAAACTTGTGCATTACATTATCTTTAAAAATTTGCAAAATTGAGGTTTTTTATAAAATTATATTAAATAAATAATAATTTGATTATCGCTAATAATACTCTTTACTAGAGTCGTTTTGTGAAGAAATTCAAATGTTAAATTGAGTAAACCCTAAAATAAACTATTCTTAGTGTTGTTATTATAGCTTTTTCCTCTGCCATGTGTAATTAATATCAGACGTTTGATTTGAGTAAACCTTAATATAAATTATTCTTGGTGTTGTTATTATCTTTTTCCTTTGATATGTGTAATTAATTTATATGATATTTAAATAATGATTATTTAAATACCTGATTTTGAATACATATTTAGATTTTATTAAATTTCATAAGTCATTTTTTTCAATAATATTTGTGTCAACAATGATTCTTCATTTAATTATAAAATTTTATTTGAAGGAACTGTCATTTAATTTACATTTTCTTCTACATCGTGTATAAGGACATTTGACCTGTTTTTGAGGGTGGACTGTTCTGGGAGGAGAAGTAGGTCCAATTGTCATTCCATCTCTTAGCAGGTCTTCCGGGTAGTCTTCTGTTGTTGGGTATTGTCCTAACAATTTGAACATTTCTATTTAATTTCTTAAAAACCATATTTATTATTTGCTTGCATATAAATTAACTTAAATAATTGTGGTCTTACTTATCTACTATTTGCAATTAGTGTTCAAGCTGATACTTACCCAGTTATTTGTATGGCCGAAACTGACTTAGCGTTGGATTAAAAACTGGTGGTTACGCAAAGTTGGGTACACACGCATATACACACACACACATACACACCTTTCCTATCCTATCCTAGTTTACCTCGGCCTAAAAACAACCTACCTACATACCTGCCAGCTATATGCAAAAAAGTATTGTTGCATATAAATTTTCTCATTCTATCAACTTGACGTCATTCTATCATTCTATCATTCTATCAACTCATTCTATCAACTGTCATCTTGACTAACACACCGCACCGCACCGCTCTTAAAATTATATCTTCAAAATCCGCTGAAATTAATTAACTTGTGAATTACTAGTGAAGTGTCAAAGTTTTCATACGCTGTGAATGTGGTGAAAAGATTATTCAGAACCAGCACAATAAATATCGAGGCAAGGTAACTCCCTATACCTTTATCTTTTCCACCATATTCCTTGGTCCTTCGTCCCGTATATCTTGTATTTTCCCGCATTCCTTGTTCCTCTGTCCCGCATATCTTGAATTTTCACGCATTACTTATCAAATTTATACATTTTTATACAAAATTAACATTATACATACGCTATTTACATTACATATTTCATACATACCCGCATTGATTGTAGTACCTAAGTACTTAATCAAATTCTTGTTTCATTAATTTTATTGTTGTTTAATCAATAATGGCTTCTTTAAAAATATTGGAAGCTAAACGGCTAAGTTTATTTGCAATTATTCAGAAAGCTTATGACTTGTCGAAATCATTAAATACCGCTGAAGAAAAAACTAATTTTCTTATCCGCATACAATCGATAGATAAAATTCGTTCTGAATTTTGTCAAGTTGTAGAAGAATTAAATTTGGGAAAAATAGCTGTAAATCCAGAATATGTTCCGTCTTTTCAATCTATTGAAGCCCTTGACGAATTATACTGTAACATCAAGCATATTGAACAATCTTTAAAAACTAAAGTTGACTATGTTCCTCCAATTATTAAATCATTTGAAAAAGACTCTCAAAGAACACACAAATTGCCAATATTGGAACTTGTTAGTTTTAATGGTGATCCAACGAAATGGCCATTATTTTATCAAAATTTCAAAGATCTAATACACGACAATATTAATTTGTCGAATGGTGAAAAAATACAATATTTAGTGTCAAAATTGACAGGTACCGCTTTAAGTGTTATTTCTGGGATACTTCCTGTCGCATCTAATTATGATATTATATGGGATAGGCTTGTTGATCGATTCCAGGATTCACGAATTTTAGCTACGCATTATTTAGAAAAAATAATCAATTTTAAACCCTTAACACAATCAAGTTCAAAGAATTTGGAATATTTCATAGAAAATTTTTGCTCTTCATTTGAAGCTTTAAAGTTATTAGATATTTCTGATTAAACTGATTTCATCATAACGCACATTGCTCTTCTTAAGTTAGATAGAGAGACGTTAAATTTATTTGAGCAACATAGTAGAAATGAAAAAATTCCAAACTTTAAATTATTACAATCTTTTCTGAGAGAGCAAAGCAAAATTCTCTCTAGAACGCAGGTTATATTCCACAAAAGTGCACCAAATGATCGACGAAAAAATAATAATAATTCACATTCATTTGTTATAAATAATACGCCAATGGATATCACAAAATGTTTTTTGTGTGAATGTAATAAACATCCATTGTATTCATGTAAAAAATTCTTACAGTTGGATGTATTCACAAGATTCAAAATAATCAACAAAAGATCACTATGTAAAAATTGTTTTGGTACTCATTTAACAAAAAATTGTAAATCGGAAAAAAATTGCTTTTATTGTAATAAAAGGCATCATTCATTGATTCATTTTCCTTCTTCACCAACATGTGATGATGAAGATAATCAAAATAAAGATAATTATCATTCAAAACAGGTTCCTAGCGCAGCTGATATTGTTAAAAACGATGATAATATTACCTCATTCGTCAATTCTGACCGCAATACGAGCACTTCGGTGAATAATATCGGTCGACGACATTTGGATCAACCATATGAACCTAAATGTCAAATCGACAATTGTTTGTTGATCCATAATGTAAACTTTTATCATGTAATACCAACCGCTATAGTATATATTAATGGAATTAAAAAAAATACCATCCGCACATTAATAGATACAGGATCAAATGCAAATTTTATAAAGGAAAAGATTTGTAAAAAATTTAATATAAACATTACGTACGAAAATGCTTTTGTGTACGGTATTGGGTCTGCTGTAAAACCAATATTAGGATATGCTATATTTACAATTTATTCAAGATATGATACAAGATTCTTTTACGATATTAAGGCTTCGGTTGTCGAAACTATTACTAATGATTTGCCTACGTCAGCCTTAGAAATGACAGATTGTTTTAAGAATTTGCCGCTAGCGGATAATAATTTTAATCTTCCTGCTAGTATTGATTGCATAATCGGAGCTGGTTTATTCCCGCATTTACTTTTACCTGGGAAATTAACACATAAAGAAACTCGTATGATCGCCTTACAGACTACTCTTGGTTATTTGATCATGGGCGAAACGCAAATAGATAACTTCTCATCATGTCAATTTCAACGCACGTTACACGCAATTGATGATTCTAATTCAAAAAATAAGTTAGATGTAATGATTCAAAACTTTTGGAAACTAGAATCTGTACCATCACGTCAGTATTTAAGTCCTGACGAGCAACTTTGTGAACAAATTTTTGAGAAAACAGTCTTGCGAGACAACGAGGGTAGATATACTGTATCATTACCTTTTCGTGAAAGTCCCACAGTTTTGGGTCATTCAATAAAAAACGCTAAACATAGGTTGCTTTCATTGGAAAAGAAGTTGCAATCAAATTTAGATTTACAATATGGTTATAATGCCACTATTCAAGAATACATTGACAAAGGTTTTTTGGAAAAAGTTACAGATACACAAACTTCAGATTGTGTTTATTATATACCACATAGAGCTGTATATCGGCCTGATAACATTAAAAAAAAAAATACTAAAATTAGAATAGTTTTAGACGCCAGTTGCAAAACTTCCTCTGGAAAAAGTCTCAATGATATATTGCATTGTGGACCTAATTTGCAAACAAATATTTTTGATTTACTTATAAATCTACGCCTGTACTCGGTAGTTATTTCTGCTGACATAGAAAAAATGTATTTTCAATTGAAAATGAATCCAGATCATAAACGTTTTCAAAGGATACTTTTTAGATTTAATAACTCAGATCCTATTGACATTTATGAATTTCAACGCGTTTCTTTTGGGCTTAAATGTTCCCCTTATTTAGCAATGAAAGTCATTCGCAAACTCTTAACAGATGAAGGCGATAAACTGCCTGAAACCACACAACTTGCTATGAAATATTTTTATATGGATGATTTTCTTTATTCAGTCAATTCACCTGAGGAAGCTTTACAAATTTATTCTCATTTAGTTCACTTATTTTCCTCTGGAGGTTTCTGTCTAAATAAGTGGATTTCCAACTCTGTACAATTTTTAAAGCACATTCCAGATAATCTACGTGTTAACCAACACATTACTTTTAATTCAGATTTTGACGATAAAACCAAAATTATAGGTTTGTCTTGGAGTCCCACCTCTGATTGTTTCACTTTTAAAATCAAACCTCTCTCTTTAGATACGTTAGTATGTACGAAAAGATTAATTCTTTCTAATATGGCATCATTATATGATCCTCTAGGTCTCCTTGCTCCAGTTATCATCGGTTTGAAACTTCTAGTGCAAGAGTGTTGGAAAAGAAAATTGTCTTGGGATGAACGGGTTCCTGAGGATATAAATAAGATTTGGTTGAAATTTCAGAGTGAACTCGAAAACTTATCAAATTTAAATATACCAAGACATATAGGTATAGTAAATAATTCATTCATCAATTTGCTTGGTTTCTCAGATGCTAGTGAACGTGCCTATGGGGCGGTTATATATATCCGCATTGGGTCACTTGAATCTAACACCTCAAATGTATCACTACTATGTGCCAAGTCAAAAGTATCCCCACTTAAAAAGGTATCTTTAGCACGTTTAGAGTTATGTGCCGCACACCTTCTTGCATTATTAATGAAATCTGTTCTCTCAACTATTGAGATTAGATGTAAGATTGACAAAATGTTTGCATTTTCTGATTCAACTATTGTACTTTCATGGATACATTCCTCACCGCATAGATGGCAAACCTTCGTTGCCAATCGCACCGCAATTATTCAAGAAATTATTTCTGAAGAAAATTGGTTTCATGTTCCTGGAACTGAAAATCCAAGCGATATTGTATCCCGCTCCGTTACTCCTAATGAATTTTTGAAAACCTCTTATTGGTTTAATGGTCCAGCCTGGATCTCATTGCCACAGAGTCAATGGCCTGTGACTAATTTTAAAAAGGAAAATGCCTATCAGAGTATACCTGAATCTAAAACTGTTGCTCTCATACAAATTAAGACTCAATCTGAGCCTCACTTTATTTATTTAATCGCTAACAGGATCTCTAAATGGAGTAAATTATTAAACATACTTGTTTACGTTCTTCGTTTTACAAGAAAACTTAATGCGTCTGGAATGATTACGGTCTCAGACTTAGAAACTGCTGAAAATCATGTAATTAAATGCATTCAGAATAACCATTTTTCTCAATATATACATTCTCTTGAACAGAATAAATTGAGTAGTCCTGTATTACGCAAACTTTTACCATTTTTAAATAATAATATCCTTAGAGTTGGTGGTCGAATTCAAAATTCATCATCAATGTATGAAACGAAACATCCAATTTTATTGCCTTCTAAAGATCGTATTGTTCAGTTACTTATTGAATATTATCATTATTTACATTATCATACAGGCCCTGCATTATTGTTAGCATTATTACGACAGAAGTACTGGATTTTATCTGGTCGTAGTTTGGTTCGTAAGATTGTTCATTCTTGCAACATTTGTTTTAAAAACAAACCAAAAGGAACCTTCCCGTTAATGGGCAATTTACCCGATTTTCGAGTAAATGAAATAAAATGTTTCGCAAAATGTGGAGTAGATTACATGGGTCCAGTGTTTGTAACTCTGGCAAAGAGAAGAGGCGTTAAAAAGCAAAAGGCATATGTTTGTTTATTTGTTTGCCTAGCAACAAAAGCTTTACATATAGAATTAGTTTCAGATCTCTCATCTGAAATGTTCTTAGCTGCATTTAAACGTTTTATAGCCAGAAGAGGACCTGTCACTCTCATTGTAAGTGACGGTGGAAGAAATTTTGTTGGAGCTCGTAAAATTTTAAATGAATTATATAAGTTTGTTTGTTCCGATGAATATAATAAAGCAATACTTCATGAATTGACGCCTAGAAAAATAGAATTTCGAATAAATCCTCCGTATTCTCCTCATATGGGTGGTATATGGGAAAGCAATATTAAGTGTATTAAAACACATTTATTTAAAGTCATAGGCTCACAAGTATTAACTTACGAGGAAATGAATACCGTATTGATTCAAATAGAGGCTTTATTGAACTCTAGACCGCTTTGTGTATTAAGCAATGATCCTTTAGATCCTGCCGCATTAACCCCTGCGCATTTTTTAAATTTAACTCCGCTAAATTACATACCCGCTTACAACGTTGATGATATTTCAATAACCCGCATTCAACGATATGAGTTGATCGATAAATTAGTACAGTCATTTTGGAAACGATGGCATGTAGAATATCTCACCTCTTTACAAATGCGTGAAAAGTGGAATACGTACACAAAACCCATTACACCTGGCCAAATAGTTATTATTAGAGAGGAAAATCTCCCTAAATTATCTTGGCCACTTGGCATAGTCAAGGAAATATATCCGGGAAAAGACAACGTCATTCGAGTTGTAAAAGTTCGAACCCGGAATGGTACATATTTAAGACCAGCTTTTCGATTATGTCCGTTACCTTCCCAATAATCAAAATGTTTTTAATTTAATATTTCTTTTTATTTTTTAAGTTAGTTTACGTTTATTTGAATTTTTCACTCTATTGTTTAAATTTGTATTCTTCTTTTACCATCCGGTGAGTCATATGTTTTTTGAATTTTTTGTTGGAGTAATACTCCAAGGCCGGGAGTTATGGTTACGCAAAGTTGGGTACACACGCATATACACACACACACACACCTTTCCTATCCTATCCTAGTTTACCTCGGCCTAAAAACAACCTACCTACATACCTGCCAGCTATATGCAAAAAAGTATTGTTGCATATAAATTTTCTCATTCTATCAACTGTCATCTTGACTAACACACCGCACCGCACCGCTCTTAAAATTATATCTTCAAAATCCGCTGAAATTAATTAACTTGTGAATTACTAGTGAAGTGTCAAAGTTTTCATACGCTGTGAATGTGGTGAAAAGATTATTCAGAACCAGCACAATAAATATCGAGGCAAGGTAACTCCCTATACCTTTATCTTTTCCACCAACTGGTATTTTAAATAATAAGTAAGGCCCTTGATGTTTTATTAATATCAATCGATGTCGGTCAATTGCTATTTATTTACTTACTAGTTGCATGTAACACATGAGATCCAACTGTCCATAGCGATAGTATGTATAGTTGAAGAATAAGTACCAAACTATAAACACATGAATCCAAATTATTGAATATTTTAGGATATTTTGTTTTCTATACAACACGTGTAGGTATGTATGTCAAGATAGGACAGTATGGAGGTCAGTCCTTTTTTCTACCCAGAATATGAAAACAGCATGATTGTATGTATGTATGTTTGGAGATTTAAGTATCAAACTCTTAAGTCTTCTTACATAATATATTATTTTGTATAGGCGACTGCCATACAAATTGTATGAAGCAATTTTGTCACTAAATTCAATTTTTATAAAAATTGTTAAAAAAAGTTTGAGATATATTACTATAATGCAAACATTTTTAATAGAAAATAAAATTCTCTAGTTTACATGTTTCGGCATTTTTCGATATTTTTAAAAGAAATGGAAATAAAGGCAGTTAAAGATAAAAATTTGCCATATATAAACAGTTTGAGAAAGCCTGTAACTGTTTTTAAAATGCATTTCGAGATACTATATTTGTACAAAATTTCAGCGTTCTGGCTTTTATAGTTTTTGAGATATGTGGACAAATGCTATAAAAATTAAAATGTTGATAACCCCTGAATGTAACAAAAATTCTAAATTCTGAGTTTTGTGTAGCTTAATTTGTCTATATATTCTGAAATTTAAGGCTTTGTGAATCCAGCGGATCAAAAGTTATAAGGGACGGACGGACAGACACACAGACAAACAAAACTCACATAAAATGTTCTACTCCGAATTCTGAGTTAATCATTATGTATTGGAACATATATGCTGCGAGGCCTCTAAGTTGGTGTTTTTAGCATGCAAAAAGCCCACTATGCCATACAAAATGTTCCTTCGTACATGCATCTTGGCTTAATACTGTCGATTCATTCAGAGAATTGAATTCTCATGAACGAATCGACAGTTGGATAAAATAAAACATGAAAACTTATCAATTTTATACTTGGTACCTACTTTATAAGTACTGACTGTGCTTCATAAGTACTACCTACGTATATTGTATTAGTTTTTCTTGTTTTGTTTATTTTTGAGGTGAAAAACCAAAACACGTCCGTTAGTGATAATTTTGTTCTCAGAACTTTGCATGTTATCTCCCCAAAATGTGAATCGTGCGTCTTGTTGAACAATGTACTTTATATGAAGTATGAACACAACTTTTTGTTTTATTACAGTTCATTTCAAACACAATTATTCCCCAACAGTGGGATTTTTAACATCTTTATAAGACTTTGCGAGAAATTTTGCCAAGCCCCTGAATCGTTTTCACAATCCCAATGTTATTTATAACCATCATACAGATAACTTGAAAAGTAACTGAAAGTTTACTTGAGTTAAAACTACGTACATAATTTTTAGAGTCTCCACAATAACTCAATAATATAAAAAAAAGTATGACAACAGGCCCACAGGATTATTCACAGCGCGTATTATAAATAAAATTTGATATAATATAAAATAATATTTATCTCAGTCATAATTAAAATACTACGTTAAATACATTAAAAAATTAATTGTAATCAAGCATACACTAGAATAATACAATTTAATCAAGAAAGACATTAAAATAAGGTATTTTTTTTATATTAACTAGTTTTTATACCACGCTGTTTGTGAAGGTAAATGTGAAGATAAGCTAATTCATCAAGAAAATCATTTTTATAATTTTGTTAGAAATTCAGAAAGAGTAAAATATCCAATACATAAGTAAGTTTTTGAAAAATCAGTCTTGTCCATCCATCAATCCGTCCCATTGGGAAGTGGTTTTTTAAATAAGATAATATAAACATTGTAAGAGTGTATTGTTGGCCAAGACCCTTTTGTAAATTATAATATTTCATCGAAAGGAAGTGTGTATAAAAAAATAGAAAGATTGGACTATGGGAAATGGTTTAAAATATAATTGAATATAAGCTTTGGAAAGTGTTTAGTGTTGGCCATGTATATTAAGTATAGATCATTTTTGTGTGATAAAATGACGACATTTACAAATAAAATAAGGAAAATAAGGAAAAACATTACAATAAAACGAAGTAATCACCATGATTTTCATTCAAACTCACAAGTTAAGCGCTCTTGAGGTGAGGTGATCACAAAAACGGCCCTGTAAAAATCATTCCAATTTATTATTATTATTTATTACACTTGAACAAAAAATTATAGGGGATATATACGAACCGTGCTTTTATCGTGAGTAATATTTTTTTCATTATAAAAATTAAGAATGAAATCATTTTCTTACATCATCGATATTAATTCCAAACCTTTTATTTATTAACCTTATCCGATTCCAAATATGCTCATTAATATTTGAAAAATGTGAAATAACCCAATTTTCATGAATGTGATATTTTTCGCATTGTTGTCTTTTAAAAATCTATGAGCTGTTTAACGTTTAAATAAGGTCACGAATTTTTCATAATGGTCTTGTATGCGTATAGGGCAGCATTCTCCCCCTGGGGTAGGTCATGCCCGCCGGAGCCCTAGACCATGAAAGGAAGATAGATGGTGAGGGATGGGGAGGGGGTACACTCTCATCAGTATTAAGAGTAGTCTTCTTTCCCGACATTGCATAGTCTTAAGCATTGCTATTTGCCCGAACCACTCTACTACAGGGCATTCACTATATGACAACGAAATCAAAACAATTATTATTGCTAGATATTCTGAAGAAAATCTTGTATAAGAACTAATTAGTTAAATAAAGGTAAAAAATAGGTACAGTTCGTAGGTAGTACCTACGTACCCTACACCGTACATTATCATCGCCGACCGCCGTGGCACAGTTGGTAAGCCGTTCGGTTTCTGTGCGAGCGTCCTGGGTTCGATTCCCAGCAGAGGAGAAATTTATTTAAATTCATTTCTCACGCTAATATTGCTTCTCTGGGCTGAAAACACTGGTTAGTTGGAAGAAATCGCCATACGGCAATAAACTCGCCACTTGCGCAGGGTGCAAGGAAGTGTTCATTATTATTATTATTATTACATTATCATCAGCAATGGCGCTACAGCCCGGTGTGGGCCTTGGCCTCCTCAAGAAACTGCCTTCATTCCGCCCTGTCGACAGCAAGTCCCCTCCAATTTGTCTGTCCGATCGCTCTTATATCGCCCTCGATGTCATTCAGCCATCTCATCCTAGGTCTCCCTCTACTTCTTCTTCCATCAGGAGGTTTCCAATACTTTCTTTGGGACCCGGTTATCCTCCATACTTCTACGATTATGGAGGATATTCTCCATACTTCTACACCATACATACTTCTACGAATTTCAACAACATTTCTATGAATTTTAACAATACTCTACTGAATGTATCTCTGAAAAAAAAAACCAGTAACCGACATCATATGAAGATTTGGATGCTGTGATTGTATAGATTTAGCAGCTAACAAACCGAAAATATGGCAAATTTTAATAAAGCACGTAGGTACCCTCCAAAATTTTTCCATATTTTGAATAATAATGACACTTTCCTCAAAAATCTAACGTGAACCTGTTATACTGAATAACTGAAAACAGCACCGCGAATAGAGCTCGTAATGTATAAATGTTTGATAAGCATAATACACTGACTTTTTTACATATTCAATATGAAATAATTTTTCGTAAAACTAAAAAAACTACGTTAACACTCTCTTGACATAGTTAAAACTCATGTTTATCAGAGCACTCTTACACATTACCTACATATTTATACACACAAGAAAAATTCAACTAAAATCATGTCTTGTCCAAAAAAAATAACCATTTCTAGGTATTTTAAATTTATTCTGATCTTTCGATTCTCTTATGCATGTGAGCAGTTGGTACAACTATTAATATACAATGATCAAATAAGTACAATGAACTTTCGACATATGATGCTGACCAGCGATAGCCAATTATTTATTATTGCGACCGCCTGTAAGTTAAAGAGTAAAAGACCGCAACAAATTAAACAGACCAAAACATCGTCAAATCAGACGAGAAACAGCCTCACTTGAGTATCGGCGAATCCGAGGAAAAATCAGAAACTGCAAGTTGAAAAAAAGTATCGGAAATTACCTCACCTGAAACGCCCTATGCATTCTTGAGAATTTCATTTTTTGCATTTGAGTTATGAATTTTTAATGAGATTGCTGGAGAGATTAAGAGTCGGAAAGTCATTTCCCGCAAACCGGCCATTTTCTTTCGTCTTTGGGTAAACTGTCGGGTAGGTACTCCCAACAACATCGCCCCCCCCCTCCTACCTCCCTCCCTCGTCCCTCACTACTCCCACCACAACCTCTATCTTGCCCCGTGGCTTTCCATTAGCCTCTCACCTCTCGGCTATGGCTACGATCCCTGCTCCTTACTAAACAATGTTTCTGAACCTTTCTTTCCTCAATTAACACTGGAAGCTCTTTCACCTATCTCTTTGTACATAGGTACTTTATCAAGGATTTACAGCAAAAACGATAATGTTTGGTCATTTGGATCAACTACTTACACTGTATGATATATTTTATCAATTAAAACACTACATTTTTTGACAAAAGTCAATGTTTATTTCTTCGATTGGTGGAGCACTATTTACCTTATTTGAAAATGGGTCGGTGGCAGAGCAGCTAGCGTATTTAATTAGAAACAAGAAATTAGATTTTGCTCTCCATTTATTTATTCAATATTATTTACTTATATGAAAAAAAATATAACTTTTACACCACGCTTACACACTATTATATTAAAATACACTTCAAATGAGAAAACACATATTTTCCCTGATTCTGTTTAAAATATCGAATCCAGTCAAATTATTTACAACAATACACTTCGTTGCACCCTGCGCAAATGGCGAGTTTATTGCCATATGGAAATTTCTCCCAACTTTAAGAAATTAATTTAAATAAATTTTCCTCTGTTGGGAAAATTTATCGAACCCAGGACGCCCTCACAGAAACCAAACGACTTACCAATTCTGCCATGGCACACCATTTTTCCAAAAAAAAAATCAATAGCTAGTTTAAAACTTTTTGTTTTATAAAATTTGTTTCGAATTGAGTAGGTCGAAAAGTTTATTATGAATTAACTAAAGTTATGATGACATTTGCTCCGGGTTCGTTTCGCAGTGGAAACACAGTTTTTCATTATATATTTTCAGTCTGGATATGTAAGACGAATTATATCACTAGTCACCATAATGTAACTTCTTGTTATTGGAGGCGTGTTAATGAAATATTTGACATAGTATCAACCTATTATTTGTTAGATAACAACAGAAATTAAAATAATGTAAAAAATAACGAATAAAATAGCCAAATTATCTACACGACGATAAATTAAAATAATGTTTTAATATTAAGTATATCACATAACAGGTGCTTGTTATTTCTGTATTCCTGATTGTTATTTAACCATGAACTATGTGCTGTTCTGATAATCAGAAAATTAAAAAAAAACTCTCAAGTCATATATGGGGGGATGTAGAAGCGAGCCAACATTTGAGAAGCACTAGTGTACACTCCCAATCCCGTCTAGGAAACTTATTAACTTCATTGCGGATTATCAAATATGGCGCGTTCTATTTAGAATGTTACGTTTCGAATTCATTTCGTTGCAATATTGAGTAGAATTCTACAGTTTTAAATTTTATTTTTATCCGAATGCACTCTTCTTAAAGATAAAATGAAATGTTCTTAGAGTTTCGACAAATTGATTTTGATAGGGACATTATTTTATCAATTCAGTGAAAATAAAAAATATATTGTACATTTATATATACATAAGTTAAATAAGTTTTTTCACGTGCCCATCACGCCATGTCCCTTGTTAACAAGTAGGGAGAACCAAATATTTTAGCACAATAGAAATAATATTTATGATGAATTAACACTTGCATCCTTCACAAATAATGAGTTTATTGAATAAAAATTCCTTAAAACTTAACAGTGTTGAACATATTATTTTAAATAAATTTCTCCCCTACTGGAAATCGAACCTTGGACGCCGGCATATAATTCAAACGACGTACCACTATGCCACGTTAGTCGACCTTAATATATAGAGTATTTATAACCAATTGTCACAATTTCTTATACATTTTCAAAATTTGGCAAAAATTCTTGTGTGAGAGTAAATGAAATTGGTCGAGATAAGATTTAAACCCAGCTCTATCCTCTATCACCAACCCATGTATTATTTATATCAGTTGGAATAGTATAATCCTGAGTGGTTATGTCAAAATAAACATTCTCTCTTATGTTTTAAAAATTTGTTTTTTTTGTTTTAAAAAGTTGCAAAAAAAATAATGTTCCCACGCTAGATTTCCCAACACACGTAGATTAAAAAAACTTTCTTCAACTTGAGAAAAACTTTTTTACTTTTACGCCGAGAATAGCTTCGAAAATAGGTATTAACCTACTAATAAAGCATATATATTGTATATGATTCTTACAATAAATTCTTGAATTTGGTTAATTATAACTAAAATAATATTTCTGAATCTGTAAGATGAAATATATCGTTATTTTAACTCTATTTTAATTAACTGCTGGTTATAATTTTCATAATTTAGCACTAGCCATGGAAAAGAGAATGCTGGGTATTTCGTTAAAAGATAGAAAAACTAACCGACGTTGTCCAAAAGGTAGACAAGCAGAAGTGGAGCTGGGCAGGGCATATCGCTCGAACCACAGACTCCAGATGGACTAAGAAAGTGCTAGATTGGCGACCTAGAACGGGCAAAGGAAGTGTTGGAATTCCTCAAACAAGGCGATCTAGTGATATTAGACTAGTGGCTGGAGGCGGATAGAAGCGGTCTGCCCAAGATAGGGAGCTGTGGAAGTCTCAGGGGGAGGCATTTGTCCATTACTTAACGGAGGAGGGCTGAAGAAGAAGAAAACTGCTGGTAACAAAACAATTAATGATTTATGTCTAATTTGGCTCCTGAAAAGGGTCCCGGACATACATAATATGTCCACGTACCTTATCCTCTCCAAATTATTGTGTGTGGTAAAGCATCGGTAAAGTGGCGAATTTTATTTTGTTATTATTGACATAGTACATGTAAGTCGCCCGAGAAGTTACACAAAAATGAATAATTGTATTTAAACAATGGTGGTTCTAACAAGCGGGATTTAATGTATGAAATTTTTATCTTGTCTGTAAAAGCTCATAAGTTGAGTATAGTATGTAAGTATATTCATGACTGGCGCTCGTTATTTCAACATTTTTTTTATTCATTGTGTAATAATACTCGTACTTGATTCAACCAGCATTATTTCATGATGTACAAAGCTACCCTCCCGTGTTAATAATTTCCAAATCATAACGAGAAATGTGCTTAAATTTTGCAACGCCATGAAGATTTTGTGAGTTTCTCCCGTTCTCTGTGTTCTGCTTTGCTTTGCATGGTGAAAACAAAAAGAATAATCATACATCCTCCTCATGCAGCTAGAAGGAAGGAGGTGGTAGTACAATGCAGACTCGGCGTATTTAACCCCTGGAAGAATGCGGGAAGCTTATCCTTTTTTCTAGACGTTTTTATTTCATATTCTTCGACTTAACTCCCTTCCGCGCCACAGCCTATTGCGACCAACTTTCACATTGGCGGCTCGTAACACTTTTACATATTTTACATTCAATTAATAAAAAATAATCACGACTTTACACACTTATTTAAAATAATGCGAACAGTGTCAAGATAATGTAAATTATATTGCAACAATAATGTAAGTTAAATAAAATTTAATTGACGCAAATACATAATCAGTCTCATCGGAGGAAATTAAATTTATCGTTACGATATCAAAATATTAGACTAAACAGAGAACCCTGCACTACCAATCACCCCATTAAACCATTGTCTGTTATTGACGAGATTAATAATTAATAATCTAAAGAGAGTGGACGGGGATAAGGACCGTGTAGAACCTGTTTTGAGCCGCCGATGATAAGGAGATGTACTGACAGGACACTGGAAGAAGCTTTTGAAATTGATTAATAACCAATAACAATAACGCAATGAAAAGTCATGTTTTTTCGTTACTTTTACTCTTACTTTTTTGTTACTTTTACTAACGAAAATCCCACTTGTTTTAATGCAACAATTTTGTTTTTTTTAATGAAATTAAAATGTCCGAAATAAATACATTATGAAAAAATATGTGAAAGAATGTGATTTTTTATTTGAATTGAAAAGTTATTTTTTATTTATTTTTTTACTCAACAGCAACTCGTAGAAATCCTGTACAAATTCAAAACACTATTAAATCGGCCTTCGTGGTTCAGTTGGTAGGATATCTGAATGCTGAGATAAAGGCCTCAGGTGAGATTCCCGGTGGAGACAAAGTTTTTAATTGTTTTCAGTTTGGATCTGTGAGACTATAAATATCACATGTCTCCATAATATGGCAACTTGTTATCGGATGCGTGTTGAATTAATATTTGACATAGTACCTGTTATTTGCCCGAAAGCAATGCAAAATAAAATTCCAAAGAATAAAATTTCTAAATAAAAATTATATTTTAGTAAAATGACTCGCCGCCCATGTAACGTAGGTGTATGTAGCTTCCTTTGGAAACAAGTGAACGGACGGACGGTTTTTCTTTTTCAATTGTTCTGTTTTCCTTCTGAGGAATTATTTTGTTTTTATTTTCTCTTTTAGTCTTCTCTCAGCGAAATACAAAATTACTGTCTGTGAATATATCGATCAACTTTTGATACACTTATCTACATGAATATTTTAATATCATATGATTTTTTTTATTTCGTTTTTTAAGTCCAGATGATTAACCAATACGAGTCTGCGAGTTTTCCAATATAACAAAATGAAATGCAAAAATATTTTTTTAAAATTCAATGTGCGGTTATATAGGGGGATAGATAAAAGATTTCACACATAAAAATCTCAAATAAAAAATGTATAAACCAATTAGGTGTCTTTTTAACAATTTTATAATTACCTAATTCTTATGTTAAGCCTTGGTTGGGTAAAAATAAAAAATATTATTATTCGCGTATACAAATACCATCGTTAATAGCCAATAAAAGGGTGTATAATATATTTAAGTTGAAATTATGAATGCAATTTTGGACTTATTCATAAATTTGTTTATTTTTTTGTGCCCATAAGAATAAAATACCCAATCTTTTTTTATTCATATTCGTTAACGTATCGTTATAGAAATATAACCATAGGTATGACCCACTATTTTATCGTGATATCCATTAGACAGACAAGGTACTCTGCACTGCTTTATCTAAATAAATTTAACTCTAATATTGCTAGTAATACCCCATTGTACAGATGTATAACTACATATTAAAAATGTTGTAAATAAAACTGATGACCTAGACATTTTTCACCTGTCAAGATCAAAATCTATAAAAAAGTTTTTAAGATAAGGAAGAGGTAGTTGTTTTTTCTCATTTTTTAATATCTTTTATGACATTGTTTTTATTTTGTAAATTTATTCTAGAATATTTCAATGCTGATTTTATTTTTGCTTTGTTCTTTTTTTCACTTGTGCTAGCTACTCTTTCACATATACTAACTCTCGCGCACACACCACACACAAACATATACTAACTCTCGCGCACACACCACACACAAACATATACTAACTCTCGCGCACACACCACACACAAACATATACTAACTCTCGCGCACACACCACACACAAACATATACTAACTCTCGCGCACACACCACACACAAACATATACTAACTCTCGCGCACACACCACACACAAACATATACTAACTCTCGCGCACACACCACACACAAACATATACTAACTCTCGCGCACACACCACACACAAACATATACTAACTCTCGCGCACACACCACACACAAACATACACACATAAAATCCTCATTCCTCGTTTCTTACTTGTTATCCCTTTTTTTATTTTTTTTTGCAATTAAAAGAAGGAAATATTTTACTTCATGATATTCAAAGGTGAATCGAGTTAGATAATCATTCTTGTAAAAAAAAGTTCCATCGACCTTCGTGGCTCAGTTGTTTAGGTATCTGACTGCTGTACCAAGGGTCCTGGGTTCGATTCCCGGTGGAGACACAGTTTTTAATTGTGTTTTCAGTCTGGATAAATGAGACGATACATATCGTCTCCAGAATGTGACAACTTGTTATTGGGTGCCTGTTAAATATTTATTTGACATAGTACCTTAGTTGCCCGAAAGCAATGCAAAATTAAATATGATGATGAAGTAAGTGTACTCACATTCTAAAAAAGATAGTAAAAAATATCTTGTTGCCCTTCTAGCTCAGTTGGTTAGATATCAGATTCCTGAGCTAAAAGACTTTTCAGTCTGTGAGACGATAATAAATATCATGTCTTCAGAATGTGACAACTTTTTATTGTGTGCGTGTCAAATAAATATTTGGCATAGTATCTGTTAGTTGCACGAGAAGCTATACAAAATTAAATATGATTCTGCACCCGGATAAGTGGAGTAGCACTTAATTTATTACAAAACATACATCCACCGTCATAGAAAATAATACTTTTTTGTGACATTTTCTCGTGTCACGATAATAAGTAAGAATAACATAGGTTGGTAGGTTTATCTAACCACATGGGAAGATAATGATGAAACTAATGATGTCTCCCTATGCAAGACGAGTCCCACAAACTGTATGTACACAGAATGTACGTAGACATAGACATACATTAATAGTGTAGACGCTTTGCAGAATGACAGAATGTAGACAATTCGAACTGCTTCACTCGCATAAAGAAACGTCTAATTATATTGGTTGCAAAAACACATACACACTATTGAACCATACATATGTTTTCCTCACAGTATTAAGGCAGTTGTTCCCTATCACCATACTCTAAAAACAAAACGTACAATCTGCAAAGTTCATTCATATAACAACAACGAACACAATCAAAAGTACCTATAACTGATATGGTATTAAATTTACTATTGTATATTTTACCAGAATCAATCATTTTGTAGTCTAGTTCTTAGATATTTCGTTTGATTTTTTTTTAGAAATCTATTAGTTATTAATATATAAAACGTTAAACGTCAAACAAAGGTTGGCGACGTTGCAGAGGGAGCAGCAAGGCTGAAATGGCAGAGGGCTGTGCAGAGAGTGTTAGATGGTTCACTGAAAAAATGTTATGTTAAAATTAACCGAACTATAGTGACTACAAAACACTTCGTTTTGTGCTACTAAATATTTTACTGATAACAAAGGTTTGGCTAAAAACGCAGGTAGCCAATTCGGTGGTCACAATTTTTTTTAGTGTAGATGAATCCTGAAGTGGAGGCCTGGACCAATAAGAAAAAGGCGTAGGAAGACAACCATAGATGTGGACATATGACATTGTTATAGTAGCAAACAGCTCAATACAGAAAACCTCAGTATAGAGCGATACCGGTGAATAGGAGTCGCGTTTGTGAAAAATTTAAGTAGAACGTAAAATTAAATATATTTTTTTTCATAATTTTAGTTCAATACAGAACCTGTTTGTGGAAATGTTTAGAAGAGGCCTTTTTCTACAGCAGTGGATCGAACATGGCTAAGAAGAAGAAGAACCTATACTTGGCTTATAATGCTTATTTTAATACAGCTCACAAGCACTCTGTCACCGATCTATCTATGAAGCCTATCTAAACTCTCCGATTGATTTTGTCCAAGAAATTTCGCTCACGCGAGTCACTATTGTAATTAAAGAATGTCTAGATCTAACCAAAAAAATAACGGGAATAGAGATTTACGTACACATCTAATATTATATTATTATTAATATTTCGGTTCGGTTTAGTTAGTCTTTAATGATAATAGCGACTCGCGTGGGTGAGTTGCTTTATAAATTGAATAGAAACTGGTTGCAGGAAAAAAATTATCAACGCCCTTGCCATATGAGGATAGGAATAAGTTTATTATGTATTCGTATTTGTCAAACCACTTGATACCATTTTCAAATAATTTATATATGTCAACATATTTTTACCTACTTTTATGATTTTGTATACTATTTATTATATGTTTAAATTATCGCATTTGATGTCAACTTTTAGAGCTCATCCGACATTGGTAAAATGACCTGTGCGTTTTCTAAGCTCTAATTAAAATGATTGAGGGTGCATGGTGAATGAAACTTATATATTCCATATATAATTGTCACATATGCCAGGTGCCAAAATCACTTAATACTTTTGTCTCTACTGAAAAAATTATATAAGTATTGAAAAAAAATTGTCTACAGGTAGCGTTTTTTTTTTATAAGTCGTAGAATTGATGTATGAATTTGCGGTGAAGCATGTGGGGAAGATTTTCTTTGAAAGCTCCAAGTCTGTTGGGGCAGCTGGATAACAGTGGTTTCTAATTTTTTTATATCCTCCTTCCCTTTCTCACAATTGTTGATATTTATTTTATATTTAATATTCATTTTTTAACTTACAGATATAAATTTAGATAACAACTGAAAAAAAACAAAATTTCGCTTACAAATCCACCATTGTTTTATTATACTCTTCTTGCAGGTCTTTTATGGGCAGGCTAGTTGAATTTCATAAAAAAATTCCACTAGAAAACTCACAAAGATGTTTAAACAACGTTTCACTTTTTCAAATTATTTACTTATATACAATTTTTAACATAGCGTAAATTAAAATAATCATTTTTGAAAAAAAATGTTATCTCAATAAGGACGAATATTTTTTTTTAAAATATCATTGCCAAACAGGGAAAATTAATATACATACCTATAACATAAAAATATTCAAAACATTTACCTTTTTAAATATACTCATCACTCATGTTTATCATTACTAATCTATTGATATATTTTCAGTCGATATCATTTATGTTTTACACAAAAGTACATTTCGTTAAATGAATATCAGTAAAAAATATTGACCATAAAAAATAATGTTGAACCATTGGCACAAAAATAAATATACGTCTCATAGTTGTGAAACCGCTGTCAAAGCTCTTGTTAGTCCGTAATTATTATTAAAGTAGGTAGGTAGCATTTTACTGAACAAGCTTTTCGTTAGACGTCATCAATTATGTGATGATGGAAAACTGTAGAGAGTTTGAAAATTACATGTGTTACATTTACAAATAAACTAATGAGACCACATTAACAATAAAATAATGACTTTTCCTAATGGCATATTATGCAAACATAATATAGGTACCTACGAAAGATATATTATTTTTTGTCTTTGTTACATGATACAGTTTGTCTATTAAATTTTCATTTGTTATTCATAAAAAAAATCACAAAAATATTGTTTTAAAATTATTTAACTTGATTGTTCATAGATAATTCTTGTAAATATGAACAATAGATATTTTTTATACATACCTTAGATATAAAACATAATCTGAGTTATTTATAAAAAAAATCCTTGAATCATTTAGATGGGTCGATGGCAGAGCGGTTAGCGCGCTGGGATAGTAATCCAGTTATCGCGAGTTCGAATCCTGCGGCGACCGATTTCGTTCGCCAAAGCATTTATGCTTAATTTAGGGAATGTAGGAAGATGTATATGTAGGTACTTGTTTAACAAGGACATTTTAATATTTTTTTAAAAAAATATTTGAACCGCATTTCAGTTGAACTCAATTTAGAGCTTTATTTCATACGACAGCACCGAATATTTTGTTAAATTGGTTTTTGTGACTACAGAACAATATGCGTGGCACGCCACGTGATAGTTCTGTCAAACTCTAGCTATTGCACTTTTTAAATAATGTAAATCAATAATTTTTTTTAAATATGTTTTTCTTATATCTTGTGTTAATAAAAGCTTTCTATATTATTAAAACGGAACATAAATATTTCAAAAATGTGTAATAAGTATCTAGTTGTACCAGGATAAAACTACCCCCATAGTCGGTTCAATTTGACATTTGAGTTGAAAATTACGGTTTTACTCTTGATCCATGTTTTTATATAAGAAAAGTAATCAAATTGGGATTCAATCGTAGTTCAACATTTGAACCACGTTTATCAATAACACTGAATATGTCCATACAACATGAACTAAAGATTAATGATCCTCTATTGTAAATTTATTTACCCTCAAGAAACTCGTCGTTATTGGATGCGTGAAGGGTAGAACATCCAGAGGTCGCTCACCGGCCTTGCCAAGTCCGCTACGGGATCTACAATTACCTGTCCATGACGGAGTGTAGCCGCAGTCATGAGACCAAGAAAGGAAAAAATTTTACGTAAATACCCAAACAACTTATATGAACATCACGAATGAGACCTTCACTCTTCAAATTATGAGAATAGTGAATTGGATGTGAACATAAACTTACTGTTATTCAATATTAAGTGTTAGGATAATTTGTTTCGAAATGATAAACAGTTAATTGAGGCTTACGTACGTAAGGCCTCAGGTCTTAGTGAGTAGTCAGTGGCCCTGATCTTTTAAGAGGCAATAATTTATATGATCCAAGGAATTACCTCAAGTGCACCTGCAAATTGAATAAACCATAAATCATAGGGTATTGTTTGCGCTCAACTCTCATCGTGTATGTGAATCATGCATGACATTTAATCGAATAATTTTATATTAAAACCATGCATTGTGTGGAACAACGAAATTAATTTATTAGGAGCGTTTCCTGAAGAGAACAATGCCGATTGTTTCATATCCAGTGTTTTGTTATATAAACCTCAGCAACATACTTGTATGTAATGTGCTGCAGCAGTCAATAGATAGATATACGGAAGGCGTGGTGAAGAAGCTCTCAATAGCAACACAAATCTCGAACTTTTATGTCAAATCTGTGTGGAAGTGAAGCTTTTTGTGTTGCATTTAGAAGCACGCTGCAAAGAATTAAATATACTTCATATTATTTAATATTTGTGTATGCCATATAATGGCATACAAAAAATAATATCCAAAGTTATATAAACTGACACATCATTATTAACTTTCTACAAATTACGAAAGCATCAATTCTCATCAATTCAAATCATTAATTATAATATTGGCCAACATAATACATATCTAAATTGATTTGATTAAAAAATGTTTTTATTCGTCATGACGCGGTGGATAAAGAGTATGTATGTATGTCGGCGTTGTGTGGTGTTATGTAATGTTATCC
The DNA here is from genome assembly GCA_963576475.1 of Molanna angustata. Taxonomy (NCBI): domain Eukaryota; kingdom Metazoa; phylum Arthropoda; class Insecta; order Trichoptera; family Molannidae; genus Molanna; species Molanna angustata. The sequence goes on from OY754964.1 coordinate 18,562,445, forward strand.
CATCTGTAAAACAAAGATTTCGTTCCTATAATAACCACCGACATGTATGTCATACAATGATACATCACATATCGCTTTTCTCACCATTCAATTCTTTATAAGGCAATCGGCTAAATTTCAATCAGAAGTTTCTCCGCCCCGCCGCCCTCCCGCTGATAGCCGATATTCAACTATTAATCCTACACCGCCCGATTAGATTCGAGATCCGAACCTCGGCCGATTCGTGGAAATGTCGAAATAAATCAACGCATCCATTACGAACAAACGTTGTATTGATTGGAGACGTTGTCGAGTTCACCGTTTGACGAGTCGGTTGAATGGAATAGAATCTGAAGACGACTGGAGATGATAATAATAATAATATAAAGTATGAAAGAGAAATGGGGGCTTTACTGAACTCCGACGTCTGATCGGATTTAATTAAAAGCATACATGCAATTCAATATTCATCCCATTTATTTCAGTCACAGATAGGAGGAGGCCGGGACCTACTTAGTGTCTGAGCTTCCAATGTATCGTTTCATGTGGTTTAAGAATGAAACATATAAAAATTGATAAAAAAATCAAGCAAGATTTTATGTTCTAGAAAAAGATTCTTATATGTATATAATTATATATATCAATAATTTATCGGACGATTGTTTTACCTAATAAAAGCCCTTATCAACAGAAAAAAGTAATATATGAAATCACTACTTATTTACTAATGTATATCAACAAAAATAGAATACAAAGTATGTACCTACCTAATATAACTTTGAAAATCTTCTTCTTCTTCAGCCTATTCCCGTCCACTCCTCCACGTCATCCTATCCTGTGCAGTTTGCATCCAAGATGTGGCAGCATATCCTTGTATATCATCCCTCCGCCTCAGCTGCGAATGCCCCACACCTCCCTTTATCGTACAAGGTCTTCAAGTCAGCAAACTCTTTATTTATTTATTTATTACAATATGAGGCTTAACAGCCTTTTACACATACAAATAAACCATCATTTAAACATGATAATACACACAAAAACAATTTATATTAAAACAGAATTGTATAAAATAGAAAATAATATATGAATAAATGAATATAACAAATGAAACCATAAACGAATAGCAAATATACATATAAAAGTAATGTAAAAATGCAGATTACAAATAGAAAAAAAATGACAATGAAAATCCACTCCCATTTTTCCGAAGACTTAGTCCTTCCTTCTTTTGGATTCAGCATTATGGTTTTCTTTATCCAGTCGAATGCTTTGCCCCAGGTTTACATATTCTTGGACATTTTGTATGTCGCTGCCCTCAACCCTAATCTAGAATTTTTTTTTCCATTACTTTTTTTTTGTATTCATTCATAATAAATTGGAAATAATAAAAGAAAAATTAAATGAATATTTTACCATTGACTTAAAATAACTAAAATAATCAATTTAATTAATATTCTACGAAACATTTAAATAATAAACACACAAAATTAAAATACTCTTATAAAGTAAATAAAATAATAACTTTAAAAGGAGGAGGTACATTTCAAAAATATAATAAGTTTTTTTACAAGATTTTAATCTTACTTCTTTCTTGCACCTCCATATTTGTATCGAACACTTTTTTTCACGTTGAATACATTAAATAAAAAATATATAAGTACTTGTATATTAAGAAATAATTAACAAAATATAGTCATTGATGCCTGCATCGTTTGATAATCCATTGAGATATTTTTATATCATTTTACTTCGTATATCTTTATTTCATTTAATTTTGCCACGTCTAGATTTTTTTTTATTTCAACTCAATCAATTTCTTACGAATAAATTGATTATAGTGTATGAAAAAGTATCTACATGTTTAATCCTAGTATTTTAAATTCTAAATAAATTATTATAAAGATATTTTTGAGATGAATGCGGTTGACATGTATACAATTGATTTAATAGTCTCCTATTAATATTTGTTGACTTCTGATAGTTAAGGCTAACTGTTTTACGTACACTCCCATAATTTACAAATCGTTCATGTCGTACAATATTTATAAATCAATTGAAATCTAGGTCAGTATAGCGTATTTACACTGTGGTGTGCATAATAGTTTTATTTTAATTCAGGGATAATCAACTTTTAACAAAAAATAAATGTATTCCTACTTAAACTGTACTTTGCATTGCTTCTCGGGCAAAAAACAAGTATGTGCTATACCAAATATTAATTTATCACGAACCCAATAACAAATTTCCACATTCTGGAGACTTACAGATCCAGACTAAAAATATGATTTTAAAAATGTGTCTTCACCGGGAATTTAACCCGGGACCCTTGGATCAGCAGTCAGATCCCTAACAGATACCTTAAAAGTTTAACGAATAGAGCAGGGACGAACAACAAAAAAACATTTTTGTTGAGGATAGTCGAGTATCATATCAAAGTCTTTACCAAGCAAATAAATGAAGGAATCGCATAATTCAAAGTTGATTGATATACCTAACATGTTTTACATATTAATCTCATAGACCAAGAGACAGGGGACATCCAAATTTTCGTCATAGTATAAAGGATGATTTTTTCTGTAAAGGTGACCACAGCAGGTAGCAACGATTGGATGATATGAACCCTGAGTAGTGGTGGATTTCGGAGATAGCAGCCTTCAGTAGCCTCTTGTTGGGGCTATTGGGGAGTGGGCGAAATCTGCCAAAGAATTGCATTTTATTAATTTCCATGCAAAGATACTCCTTAGTATAACAACCTACTTTTTAATTTTTCATACATAAAAACTGGCAAAATATTGAATTAATGCACAATTGGTCGTTACCATAGCAAAGATAATCAACATAATGTATAGAACATTTTTGCATGAAAAAATGGCGACATTCACATAGAAAATATTTATTTTAAAATTATGAAAACATTGCAATTAAACGAAATAATCACCATGTTTTTCACTCAAATTCTAAGTTATACTTGAAAATATATTTTATTCGTGTAAATATGTACCTCAGACATTTACATAAACAAATATTTGCTCATAAAAAGTATGTTTTATGACATTCAACAAATATTTTTTCTAGTGCTAGTTATTTTTATGCTGCTAGTTTTTTCATAGTTCGATCTATTTATTCATTTATAAAATGGCAAATTTCCTTATAAAAAAATTACTTTTTAAAATACAAAAAACATTAAAACTAAATGAAATCACACAATGTTTTTCACTCAAGCGCTAAGATATACTTGAAAATATATGTATGTTATTCGTGTAAAAACGCACAATATTTGCTGTTTCTGTTTCATTCGTGACAAAATTTGTAGGATAATTTACGAAAAAATGTAAAATAACACTAAAAAAAGTAAATTTTTTATTTGCCTAAGTTACAATTTTTTATTTGCCTATTTAACCATTAAAGTGTTCTAGTATTTGAATAAAAGTTTAAAAAAATTCCCACATACATACATATAAATAAATAAATATACATACATATAACTTTTGGGGATTCATATGACAATACAAAGATTATTAACCAATATAATATTATGATCTTCAAAATATTTACTAAGTAGGTACTTCAGCCAAATGGATAAGTTTTGCACTCTTTATGTTCCTATCTTTATAAATTTTTGTTAATGAGATTTCTGTAGGTCCAACAACAAAAGATCTGTTGGCGCCAATTATCCCATTGTAGCTAGACCTTATGTATTATATATATCTGATATTAAGGAGACTACTATACTTTGTAATATCCATATCTGATTATTATTCTTATTCATATTTACTAGTTGATACATATTTTCATTATTTGTTGTTCCTGTCATACATTTTACTACGCGTAATAATATCTAACTACGTATTCTACTGATTATCTATAAACGAAATTAACATGTTTTTTTGTGAAAATAATGGTGGAATTGTTGATTATAAAAGTATGCTGCATAATCTCGTAAAATATGTAGTCATTTGTCACTCGTTTGTCACCATCTCAGTCCTACAAAGGTTTTCAAATCTCACTGAACAATCTGTCCCATTCTGGAGCTAGTGTCGCTCCACATTCAAAGTCCTCTTATATATTATAATATTTAATCCTTAACCGTCTGTTAGTATTGAACTATTCTAGAATTCACATAAAAATTAATATAAAATTTACCTTCTACTAAATTTAGTCTGAAAACGCGACTCCCATTCACCGGTATCACTCTACGCTGAGCATCGTCAGAATGTATTATTTTTTTATATCTGAAATTAAAAACATTCTTTTCGCCATTTATTATTTACTAGCTTTTATGTCCCGCCGTTGGCCAAGAATGTGAAATTGTGAAAGAAAAAGCAATCGTTTTTATAATATTGTCACCCAATTATTTTGCAATATCAGACTATGAAAAGTGGTTTGAAATTTGATTGAGTTTAAGTATTGTAAAATGTTCAAGTGATGGCCACAACCCATTCTTTTTTATATATTGCTATAAAGTGTGAATGAAGTATAATATTTATACAATTTCTGCTCGCATGGACTATGCGTAATGGTCTTAAATATGACTGTTTATCAACGTTGTAAAGAGATTGGTTTGGCCACAACCCCCATTTTTAAATATTATCATCGAAAACAAATTGTAATGTGTACCTATTGAAAATTTAGTAATTTTGGATGTTGGGATGTGGTTAAAATTTGATTAAACAAACGTAGGTACTGAAAAGATCTAGTATTGGTCACATCCCATTCGTTTTTATATTTTTTCATCAAGTGTGCATTATATTTTTGCTCAATTTGACTGAAAGTCTTCATTAACGAAGAAGAAGAAGACTTGAACTATAGTAAATAGTTTTTAATTTGAATATAAATGTTGTGAAGAGTTCAGTAATGGCCACAACCCCCATTCTTTAAATATTAGGTGTTGAAAATTATTCAAAATAGGATGATATAAATGGTTTAAATTTAATTAAACAAAAGTATTGAAAAGATTCTAGTGCAGGTTATATCGTCACATCCCATATCCCATTCATTTCATATGTACATATTTTCATCAAGTGTGCATATCGTTAATAATATTTCTGCACAATAGACTATTAGACTTAAAACTAACCCAAAAGACTAAATAAAAAAGAGAAAAATAAGTATAAGACTATAAGAAATAGTTTGTATAAAAAACTATTCCAATGGTCTACATAAAATAAGTAAAAATACATATACCTAATAGAAGAATTAGACTATTGGAAATAGATTGTATAAAAGCTCACCCAAAGGTCTACAAAAAAGAAGAAGAAGAATATTTAGACTATTGGAAATAGTTTGTATAAATACTGACCAAAAGGTCTACATAAAAGAAAATGAATAAGACTATTGGAAATAGTTTGTATTAAAACTCTCCCAAAAGTCTACGTACTTAAATGAAGAAGAATAATAATTAGACTAAAGGAAATAATTTTTATAAAAAAATGACCCAAATGTATACATAAAAGAAGAAGAAGATGAATTAGACAATAGGAAATAGTTTGTATAAAAACTGTCCTAAAGGTCTACATAAAATTAAGAAGAAAAAGAATTAGACTCCAGGACCCGCCGCTTCAGGCCCTTCAGTACCTCCCGTCCCTTTAATCCCTCATTACGTCCCTTCCCATCAGGCCCTTCAGTACCTTCCGTCCCTTCAGGCAGTTTTATACCTCCCGTCCCTTCAGGCCCTTTAGTGCCTCCCTTCCCTTCATTACATCCCGTCCCATCAGTCGGTTAAGAAAAGTTTAAATCCAGAAACCATCCTGGAAGAACCGCGAAGAGATGAAAGAACCTTCTTTTCCCAGGATGCTCTACTTAATAGGTAAAATGACTAAATACACGAAGAAGAAGAAAAAAGTTTAAACCCAGATACCTGCGAAGAGATGGAAGGACAGTTGGACCTTCTTCTCCCAGGATTCTCCAACTTCATAGGTAAAATGACCAAAAATACACGATGAAGAAGAAGAAGAAGAAATAAGTTTAAATCCAGATACCTGCGAAGAGATGGAAGGAAAATTGGACATTCTTCTCCCAGGTTAGTCCACTTTCAAAGGTAAAATGACCAAATAGACGATGAAGAAGCAGAAGAAAAAAGTTTAAATCCAGAAACCTGCGAAGAGATGGAAGGAAAATTGGACCTTCATCTCCCAGGATAGTTCATCTTCATAGGTAAGATGACCAAGTACACGTTGAAGAAAAAGAAGAAAAAAGTTTATATGCAGAACCCGTCCTGGAAGACCTGTGAAGAGATGGAGGGACAGTCGGACCTTCTTTTCCCAGGATACTCCCCCTTCATAGGTAAAACGACCAAATACACGAAGAAGAAGAAGAATAAGAAAAAAGTTTAAATCCAAAAACCATCCTGGGCATACGCTCGACTATTCACCAAAGTTTCATTATAATCGGACAAACGGTTGATAAATAAATAAATAAAATAATTTTCCTATAGGAAATCAGTATAGGTATATTATTGTTGATTTGTAAGTAAATAGTATTAGGTAGGTACCTACCTACAACAACCTTCTAAATAAATTCGATTCCTAACAAATTTTATTTGAATATCACATTCTTTCTGTAGCCATGGAAACGATTCGAACACGTAAGTAATATCGAATGGTTCGGATACATTTTTTGAATATGTAGGTACCTACATTGGTTTGTTCGATGCCATAAAAATGAAAATTGTCAGAAAAATCAAATATTATTTACAAATTATGCAATTTTATTATGCCTATATCTTTACTAATAAATAACACATTTTTACAATATATGTCTTAAAACTTGCCGTAATGTCTTGTGTTTCATTTTATTATTTCATAATTACATTTATTTCAAAGGTTTATTATTTTCAAGAACATATTCATTCGGTGGGAAAATGAAATATTGTATGAAAAGATATTAAAATGGCGGCGTTTATGTACAAAAGGCTTACTTTAAAAATAAGTTAAACATTATAATTATACCAAATATTCACGATGTTTTTCACTTAAACGCTAAGTTATACTTCAAAATATATTTTTTTTGTGTAAATACCTACTTCTAACTTTTAAACTAACAGATATTTGCGTGCAAAATGTACACTTTTTTGACAGATATGACTTGGAAAATTTTGTATGAAAAAAATAATTATTTAAATATTTTTAAAATTCAGCATTTTTATCGCATTCTTTTTAGCGTGACACTGCATCAGGTATACTGGTACATGTTCGCACTTAAATTAGATTTTTAGATGCTCTTGGTTTTTCAGAAGGCGTGAGACAAACACACACACACACACACACATACACACACACACACACACACACACACACACACACACACACAGACACTAACATTTTGATTGTTTTATTACTTTAGATTGCCAGTAGTTACTAATCCCTATAAATTTAAAATAAAAAAAATATTATTTAATGTGTGTATTCCACTTGATGATGGACATTCACACATTGAGTGATGAGAACACATTCAGATTAATTGATTTCTATAAGACCTTTGTAATGGTGATAATTAGTTTACAATTAGATTTGGATTCATGTTTTTTGTTGTATAGTATTGATAATAGGTACTAAACAAATTATTCTTGGATCAGGCATCATATATGAATGCACACCAAGCGCAGGTAATATGTGAGCGAAAAAATCAGCAATTTGAGACAGAAAGTCTTGAAAGCCCTAAAGTTGCTCTTCGTGGCAACAAGGTCCACATGTCCAATGGGTCCAAAGAAGTTCCCTCAGACATCGTTGAAAAGTTCTCGTCGGAAAGTTGACACGGATAAATTAGTACATTCGCATAGGATATGCTCAGAAGTCTGTTCAGAGAGGTACCTATAGAAAAAGTGGATATATAATGTGTGTATGTGTGTGTGCGGGCGTGTATGTAGGTATGCGTGATTGACGAACTTACATAATATAATGACAGATTCAAAAGTTAAATAGAAGAAAATTTTGCGAAAGGCGATTAGTTAAATTTTGCGTTGCTGAATATGGGCAATACCTACTATATATAGGCAGGCAGACATACATTAATCCATGTAGTTTAGTGGCCTCGTTGACCGCTCCCCGTTCACGCTATCCTTGATATGTAATAGACTTTCATGGGAGTGCCATTTTCTATTTCTTCTCCGTACACTTACAAACTTTATCATGATAACGATGATGACTATGCACAACACCAAAAAAATAAATATTAATGCTTTTCCGCAATAAACCGACGAAGAATCAACTACTAAATATGTACTTTAATAAACACTTTTTATTTTATTTCCCTACGAGGATGTGGTTTAGTAGTAAGTATTTATTAAATGTGTTCCGATATGTAAATTATTTTTTATTTAAAATAAGCGGTGACTCTTCATGAATAATTTAAATTATATTTTATTTATTTATTTCTTTATAAATCCAATACAAAGTATACAATATTTCCAGATTATATAATTATTAATACATATTTATGTATGACTCAACTTCAAAAAGAAAATTTCTCGTGTTTGAAGTGAGTCCATACCATCACACCATTTCCCTATTTGGGGTAGGCAAAGAGAACCAATCCCCAGAATCCTCAAGTGAGTCTCAATTCACAAAACATACAAATTAACTTAAACTATATAAATCTTAACCTAGATCTCATATTCTTATTTATTTATTTGTATCTAAGACCAGAAGCCTTTTAGTAGGTATTTCAAAGTATTTCCATAATTTTACAAAATCAAGAATAATAAAAACAGTCATTTTATATAAATTTCAAAATTAAGAGTTGACAACAAAAAGGCGATTAAAAAGAAAAGTGAAAAAACATCGGAAATATATGGTTAATTAAAAAAAATATAACAATTCATACATAACATTCACATTGACATAAAAACAAAAAGTTAGCAAATACTTGACAACCCAAGCAAAAATATATAGTAAAATCATAAAAAAATAATAATAATTACAAACGCTTAGTAAACCTAACGATTAAAAAAAATTCGATTAATGTTACCAAGAATTTATTAAAATTGATTTTTTCTAATTTTTTTTTTCTACAAGATGTATTTGTTCTCAAATCTAGAATTATTCGATTCCAAGTAGAGGAAAAATTTAGTGAATATCAATTCTCACCCATAACTTGCTTCTCGGGGCCGAAACCACTGGTAAATCAGTAGAAATTGCCACTTTTATAGAACGTAAAGTTTTATTAATAATTATTATTATCTTTGTAAAGAATTGATAAAAAAATCAGTGTAGTCTTTTTTGACTTGATCAACAATCTCTTCTTTTCTAACCAATATTTTCCTAACCATATTTGAATTATAAAACACGCTCTTCACTCTGCTGGTCGGTGGAAGGACAGCGCTTCCGAAACATGTCGCGCAGTGACTCATAAAAATAGTGGTAGATATATAGCTAGTTATATAAATCAAATATGGTAAGTATTAACTACCACAGAATATCCGCCGAATAATTAAATGATATTAATATTCTCTTACTTTATCATTTTATCTCTGTTTTAAATATATCTATCTTTGTAAAACCCCTTTTATTGGTCTCTTTTCTAAAGGAAAACTGAAAACATAAAATCTGAAAACAGAATAAAATACATCACTGAAAACTAGGTACAAACTAAAAGGATTTGGACAGTTTAGCCTCACATTAGTACCTACCTACCTTTACTAATAAAATCTATCAGACTAATGGCAATAGAAACTTAATCATATTATATATTCCGTGACACGATAATCATTCCTGGACTTTACTTCTGTTGTTCTTGTTCACCTCACACTGTCCGTGGAATAAAAACAATACGAGGGCTTGGCCTTCCACTACACGGAACACCAAAACAAGAAAACAATCAGACAAAATGCTTTTCATTGATTAAAACGAATAATAATAATATTTATACATTTGTTCTGATGCAATTTTTATGATATCAGAAGTAACTTGAAAACATACTTGTTAGATTTTAAACATATCGAATCTATTTATATGTGAACTTCCAATACTATCGAATGCTTAACTTTCACAAGAATCTATCAACTTAAAAAATACTATACACATATGTATATATATATATATATATATATATATATATATATATATATATATATATATATATATATATATATATATATATATATATATATATATATATATATATATATATATATATATATATATATATATATATATATATATATATATATATATATATATATATATATATATATATATATATATATATATATATATATATATATATATATATATATATATATATATATATATATATATATATATATATATATATATATATATATTTATACATAGGTATATATGTTTTTGTTATACTCCAAGGTTGAAAAATTAACAATAATCTATCCAAAATTTTATAATTATAAGTCTATTGAAGTTGGATCACTCGTTTTAGACTCCTGTGTCAGCAAACTGTTATTCTGTAACAAAACAAAAATCAGTTTAATGAATGTATCAGGACATATTCGTCCTGACAAGCCAATAATGTTTTATTGCTTGTTAGGACGAATAGGTACAAGCCAATAATGTTTTCTTTTTATTAAAAATAATGAAGTTAAAATATTTAAACAAGTATGCTGAGCAGTAGGTCAATGAATAACATTAATAAGAGAAAAATTACGATTGCTGCGAACGGATAAGGAGAAAGATATTACAACTTTTTAGTTGTGCTCTTCGATTCCTGCAAAAAAAATTATGCGGGAGGTCTACCCAACTCCTATGGCTTCCAGTAAGTACTCTCAAAAGCAGGAAGCAGGCCTCAACCAGAGAACTTGAAAAGATCAGCAGAAACCCCGATCCCTGCTTTCCAGGATGTCTTCTAGCCTCTAAGACAGCGCCTGCGGTCCAGAAAACACATCTGTTCAGAAGACCTGGCTTCGATCTGCCTAGTTCTTGGAGAGAGAGGCGGACTAACGCTGATCCAATGAAAAATAAGAACATCATTCAGAATCCTACCTTGAAGGCCCGGAATTTATCCATGACGTAGCCCCGAAGGCCGTACAGTGGCTGACTGGATGGGAACCTGGGCTTTATATAATCGAGCAATGACCTAGCCGATGGCGGAGAAAAACATTTGTCAATGCCACCCAAAAAGTAGTATTCCTGAAGATCGCATCCTCTTAGAACATAATTTACTACTCAGAAATCAAACATATATAAGATAATACATAAATTGATACAAATATAATATTAGACAAATATTTTTTATCTGATTTACCATCGTTCAAACAAATAACACATTAGTTATAGTAAATTTAGTTAACGTTAATCTTTAGTGCACACGAAAGCCATTATATTCATTTCCTTGTTTTCTTAATCAATGAGTATTTAAAAGCTTTCCACTTCTGTGTAAATAAAATTCACCGCGAGTTCCATGTATCTTTTTTATTTCATAAAACGCGAATTCAGTTTTATTTGCTTAATTCATTCCATCCACACAACAATATCACTCCACCCACGTGGTGTTTCGTTTCCTGAACATTTTATAGTTTGAATTTTATTTGATACAATCCTAAGTTGGATCGTTTCTCGTGTAGGAAAATATCCTCTGTGTTGTTTGTGCAATAGCCAGGGGAGGTAATACATCAGTAAGATATGATCCAGGTGGTATGACATCCTACACCCTGTATATGAAATATTTTAATTTGATAAGAAAAATGATAATGTAGGCACGCTCCTTGTATTTTCTTCGTATTTTTTATTATCTGTGTTTCGTTTTTCCTGATGATGTATGAATATAAAGTTTCATGTATGGTGAAAAGATATTGTGGGGTGGATTTCAAGATATGAAATGAACAGTATATTTTTATTTTATATCGTCATTTTATTTTATTTTATTTTAAACAAACGATAGGTAATATTATGTAGATGACGTAATCATTTTGATAAATGTGTAATCTTTATTGTTAATTAAATAAATTTAAAAATAATGAAATAGTGGAATGAAAACCCTTATGATAAGGGTTACCATGCGGGTTTTGATTCCATCGCTTAACCGGACTTTCCCTTCCGAGTCTTCCTGTCTCAGTTGTTTAAATATCTGACTCGAAAAGTCCGGGATCGATCCCCGATGGAGACACAGTTCGAATACCCTAGAAGCAATACAAGGTCTTCATACCATTACGCCATATTCCACAATGTGGGTTGCCCAACGACAGGTGCTGTGAGACACCAGCTTAGAATAGTGCATCCATTCTTTTGTATCATCACTATTTTCGAATGTCCCATATGGGACGGGTAATCGAAAATACAAAAGGCATATCTCACAATGTATATCAATGAGGTCTACTACCCATTCTGAATTTACCTACTAAGACGAGACTGCTGTGTAGGGATACACGCATGTGTCGTTCTTTTTTATAAGTTAATGTTCACCCGCATACCTGTCGCTGGTTATAATAATAGGTAATAAATCTTGTTAGACATCAGCTTATAAATAGTGCTTCCACTACTTTTTATTACTGTTTTCAAGTGTCTTGTAAGTGACAGGTAATCGAAAATACAACAGGCAACAATAACATCTCACATAGTTCAGCAATGAGGCTCACCACCCATTCTGAATGTAGTGCCTTTTTAGGTGAGGGGAGACTGGTGTGTGGGTATACATACATGTGTTGTGCTTCATTTATAAGGTAATGTACACCCGCATACCTGTCGCTAGTTACCCCACATTGTGGGATATGCCGTGTTGGTATGAATGAATGAATGAGTAAATAAATATTTTTATAGAAATTCAATAAAAACTTTCAACATTATATAAGATCATATCCAAACAACCCTGTGAAGGAAATAAAACAGTTGAATATGATGGGTGTGGTTGTGATAAAACATATTTCACAAAACTCACCCCTAGCGAGGAAAAACGGAAACAATAGTGATATAGAAATTGACACCACATCACAACAGATACAATCTACCCCCGAGGTGTATTTGCTTATCGAGTATTTGTTTCTCAAATCATTTTTTTCCACACTCATTCTTTTTTTTATTTTTTCACCCCGCAGAAACATGAATGTAATTTATTTCCGTAGCCATCCATACTCAACACACCCTTATCAACGTCATATTCAATAATGAAAAGATATCATTCGATACTTCAGATAAAATAAAACTTTTTTTGATTTATATTTTTACTAATATCTAATATCTCATAATACATTTATTTAACATAAGAAAAGAAAACTTATAAAAACAATACACCACAGAGACCACTCAGTATTTATATAATAACAAACAAAAAATATAATAAAACAAAAAATATGGGTGCTACCTGGTTGGCATCATTCCATTACTTTACCTATGTCTATCTTACTAGGCTCTGTAAATTGAGCGGATCAAAAGTTATAAGGGGGGGGGGGGACACACACAGACACACAAAATGTTCTACTCCGAATTCTGAGTAAATCCGTACATGGAACATATATGCTGCGAAGCCTCTAAGTTGGTGTTTTTTGACTCCAAAGTTGGAAAAACCATGAAAAATATAGACCCTGCATACAATCGTGTTCCTTCATACACGCGTTTTGGATTTAAACTGCCTCTTCCTTCAAAAGAATTTCATTCCCTTGAACGAATCGACAGTTGGATTAAAGCGTGCGTTTGATGAATAATCTGAATATCTGTAATTATTTTAATTATCAATTCATTAAAACAAATATTAGTTTTACTATTGTAATCGAACCAACTTTTTTCTTAAGACTTTTTAATTTCAGTAATATTGTTCCTACAAAATATTTCTCGTATTTAAATCATTTCAATGTAGGATCATGAGAAAAATGTCGCTTCTTATAATTATATTTATTAGTATTGTGTAATCAAATTCACTATTTTTCGAAATCAATCTATCCTTTGATTGATTTCAAAAAAATATTTTCAATTATGTTTACATCTGTTTGATTTATTTGAAATTTCTTTAAGATGAAAGCAATATGAGAGTCATCTTTAATTTTATACCCGTGTACTTATTCATTAAAAATATAAATGCGTACCTTTCTCTTCAATTAAAATTAATATACCCGAATCAGTTATTTACGTTTTATCCTTTGATTTCGCTGCTTAGATATTATTACAAAATATATATTAATTTGACTCCAATTACACTCTCTCAAAAACGAAGCATCGCTTAAATTTGAATTATTAACGATCAATAATGAAGGAAAATTATAAATAAGTAATTATAAGTGATGGGCCATTAGATGAATATAATTAATATATATCTTAATTATTGGCCAACAATAAATCATGGACGAGAGAAAACTGAAAATACTTGATTAACAATTTTCGCTTTATTGCTCTGCTCACTCCTCACTCACCCACGCTTCTCACACCTAAGACATCTCATCAAGGGCTAAGTGATGATGATCTAAATATTTCGTCTAACCCTTTGCAACGAGGGTTCAATGAAATAGGGTCAACATTTTATAATTATCAACTTAATCACATAATTAATTTATCTGTCTTTTGTATTAGCTTCCACTTGCAGATATTATTGAGATAAAATAATTTAGATGGGTTGGTGGCAGAGCGACCATCGCACTGGCTTAGACCAATGGCTAGTTCAAACCCCATCCTAACTGCCTCGACTGATAACCGATTTCGTTCGCCTATAATACAATCATTGCTTAATTCGTGGAATGTATGACGATGTACATTTACTTATCACAATGACGCATTCTTTCTATAAAAAAGTGGTATGTAGGTACATGAATGTTGTGTGCAAAGTATTATCTTGTAGGACAGTGTTATAGATAAATTAATTTGTTTTATTTTTTATTTGTACACAACGATAATAGCAGGTATTAACGATTGGATAATATGTATGTAAGTATATTTTATTTAGATGTTAATTAAAACAAGTGCTTGCACTCTGGTAAAGATAAATATGTTTATTCTTATTGTGCACCTTTATGTATATTATTTTTTTAAAACCGCAATGCTCCACTAGGTAAAAAACCTGTGCCGGGGCTAAAGCATTTTGAAATAATGATACTTTTTACAGTGAATGCATTCCAAATATAAATAGTATACAACAACTAAATTAGAAATAACATTAAAATAAATACACAAAAAGTGCATTACAAATTTAAAAATAAAAAAACAAGAATCAACGAATGCCTATTCAAAAGAAGAAACATAACATATTAAACAAAAATCAATCTCAAAGACAGTTTAGAACAAAAAGGGTTTGAAAAAAAAACACATAAGAAAACACGTTAGTTCTTTTACATATATCTATATTATAAATTTGAATGTTTGTATGTATCTATGTATGTGTTGAATGCGCTCCTAAACCGTTCATCCAATTGCAATGAAACTTTGGTGAATTGTCGAGAGTATACCAGGGATGGTTTCTGGATCAAAAAATTTCTTCTTCTTCTTCTTCTTCATCCACCTTCATTTTACCTATGAAGGTGGATTATCCTGGGAACCGTTCATCCGATTGCAATGAAACTTTGATGAATTGTCGAGCGTATGCCCGGGATAGTTTCTGGATTAAAAAAATTTTAACTTCTTCTTCTTCTTCATCGAGTTTTAGGTCATTTTACCTATAAAGGTGGACTATCCTGGGAACCGTTCATCCGATTGCAATTAAACTTTGGTGAATTGTCGATCGTATGCCCGGGATGATTTCTGAATTTAAAATATTTTCTTCTTCTTCTTCTTCATCGGGTATCAGGTCATTTTACCTATGAAGGTGGACTATCCTGGGAACCGTTCATTCAATTTCAATGAATCTTTGATGAATTGTCGAGCGTATGACCGGGACCTACTGAAGGGACGGGAGGTAATGAAGGGACGGGAGGTAATGAAGGGACGGGAGGTAATGAAGGGACGGGAGGTAATGAAGGGACGGGAGGTAATGAAGGGACGGGAGTAACTGAAGGGACGGGAGTAACTGAAGGGACGGGAGTAACTGAAGGGACGGGAGTAACTGAAGGGACGGGAGTAGCTGAAGGGACGGGAGTAACTGAAGGGACGGGAGTAACTGAAGGGACGGGAGTAACTGAAGGGACGGGAGTAACTGAAGGGACGGGAGTAACTGAAGGGACGGGAGTAACTGAAGGGACGGGAACAACTGAAGGGACGGGAACAACTGAAGGGACGGGAGTAACTGAAGGGACGGGAGTAACTGAAGGGACGGGAGTAACTGAAGGGACGGGAGTAACTGAAGGGACGGGAGTAACTGAAGGGACGGGAGTAACTGAAGGGACGGGAGTAACTGAAGGGACGGGAGTAACTGAAGGGACGGGAGTAACTGAAGGGACGGGAGTAACTGAAGGGACGGGAGTAACTGAAGGGACGGGAGTAACTGAAGGGACGGGAGTAACTGAAGGGACGGGAGTAACTGAAGGGACGGGAGTAACTGAAGGGACGGGAGTAACTGAAGGGACGGGAGTAACTGAAGGGACGGGAGGTATTGAAGAGTCTGATGCGACGGGTGGTTATGGAGGACGATTTTTAATTATACAGGCAATACGAAGTTTACCGGGGGTTCACTAGTGTATTATAAATTTAAAAAATAAAAAAAAAGTATGACATAAAAATTACAAACAAGAAAATATTCCAATATCCATCAAAGAACACAAAAAAATAATGAAACTCACAATATATTAAAATAACTTTTCCTTTGTGTATTTAACATCGAGGTGTCGAAATATGAACCCTATGTAGTGGTGGTTTTTGTAGATAACAGTCTTCAAAGTGTTGAATATTGTTATTTTAACACGTGAGTTATGTTATTTTCCTTTGACAGACACTTTGGTGGTTGGAAATCCCACGACAGACACCTTTAAAGAGACCATTTATAAAACAGTAAATGTGTCTGAAGTGACTGAAGGGACGAGAGGTACTGAAGGGATGGAATTTTCACTATAAATTTTAGATTATTTAAAGACCGATCATTAACAAGAGAAAGTTAGTTCTTCATTAAAGAAAGGTACATGCATACACCTCATTTTTGTGTAGTTTAAAAAATAACGTCGGAACAAATAGTAAAATACGCTTATTCCAATGTTTTATTTCTAAAATATTGCAAAAATATCTTAATATTCATTTCTGACTAATTTTAATTTATGCAGGATGTTATCGACAAGTTTAAAACATAACAATATTAAGCTTCTAATACTATTGATAATATGACAACGATTTTAATTTGCAAAAATAATTACTTTCTTCTGAGCAGTCTGAAATGACAACTATATTATGTTCTTCTTCTCCATTAAAACAATGGGTAGATCTAGGCACGGCAGTACAATTACCTCTTCTCGTCTTGTTTAATACGCTATTATGCTCATCAATGACTACAACTTATTCCCGGAGAAAATAATAGGACAATTTTTTCAATCAATTTACCTAAAATGATGTCAGATATTGAAAGCCTGTCCCCTTTTCGTCGCATCAGATTATTATTTTATTTGTTTATTTTTGGTCAAATCAATTGCACAAAGGTGGGTTTTGCCAACAGGCAATGTTTTTCAAACAAATTCAAACCGATTATCGATTTATTATAGCGGTAAGTCTTCATTTTAATAAACTATTTTACGAAAATAGATTTCCTTTCATTATGCTGTGCTATGATTATCGTGATATTCCAAATACAAAAGTTGAAATAGGTACTAGTAGATTGTGTATAGTTCTTGTAAATGGAATTTTTAATTAATTAAAATTCACGATTCCCGGACAATTGGCCGTACGCCCTTTTTACCGTATGGACAATTTATCGTGAGGACAATTGACCGTGAGGACAGTTGGCCGTGAGGACAATTGGCCGTGGGGACAGTTGTCCGTGAGGACAATTGGCCGTGGGGACAGTTGGCCGTGAGGACAATTGGCCGTGGGGACAGTTGGCCGTGAGGACAATTGGCCGTGGGGACAGTTGGCCGTGAGAACAATTGGCCGTGGGGACAGTTGATCGTACGGACAATTGACCGTGAGGACAATTTATCGTATGGACAATTGACCGTATGGACAATTCACCGTGCGGAAACTATTTTTAGCATCAGAAATTTTTTTCTTTCTTTTTTCGTTTGAGTTAAATAAATTGCGTGAATAAAAAAATGTTCGTTTATGGCGACGAACCGATTGCCTTTTTTTTATTTCAAGATACTAGGAGAAATCCAATATGTCGACAGTGATTAAAACGATATTTTTTAAAAAGTGAAAATCGAAAAATAAAAAAAAATCAAGAAGTTTAAGAACAGACGTCTTCTTAAATCTCAAAATGTAGCAAATTATAACTCGATAAACCCAACATAATCATTCACTTTGAAAACTCATCCTTAAATCACGGCCGCCATATTGGTTTCTCATCATTTCAAAAGAAAACAAAGAAGTTTAAATTGTTTCGAAATCTACACCTTCTTATTAGTATAAACCGATATCCATTTCGAAACATGAAAAAAGAACAAGAAGAAGTCTAAAAACAGACGTCTTCTTATATCTCAAAATATAGCAAATTAGAACTACATAATTACCGCTTATTTTGTAAAATTTCGTTTTAATCACTGTCGACATATTGGATTTCTCCTAGTATCTTGAAATAAAAAAAATAAGGCAATCGGTTCGTCGCCATAAACGAACATTTTTTTACTCACGCAATTTATTTAACTCAATCGAAAAAAAGAAAGAAAAAATTTTCTGATGCTAAAAATAGTTTCCGCACTGTGAATTGTCCATACGGTCAATTGTCCATACGATAAATTGTCCTCATGGTCAATTGTCCGTACGATCAACTTTCCCCACGGCCAATTGTCCTCACGGCCAACTGTCCCCACGGCCAATTGTCCTCACGGCCAACTGTCCTCACGGTCAATTGTCCTCACGATAAAGTGTCCATACGGTAAAAAGGGCGTATGGCCAATCGGCTACGGCCAATTGTCCGGACACGAAAATTCACATAAGCCTTTGGACGATTGCAATCACACTAATTTTAGGCAGAACTTTTAAAAAACCCTTCTTCACACCCTTCTCTCTTAACATTTTCGCCTCATTTCCATGCATTGTTTTAATATATAACTATATTTGGTCTTTGGTATTATTATTGTGGAGACCGAGAGACCACAAGGGCGACCACCTAACAGATGGATGGACGACATAAAAAGACTTGTTGGATCACAGTGGATGGGAGTCGCACAGGAACGGGAGGAGTGGAGAAGGAGAGGGGAGGCCTATGTCCTGCAGTGGGCAAACACAGGCTGATGATGATGATGATGATGGTATTACTCGTGCAAGTCATATCAAATACATCTACACACCTGACGACATTGATCTATGACCTCTTCCCTTTGGATTTGTAATGTAAAATTGCGTCGGGAATTGTGTTGTTGACATATTATTTGACGGTTATTTTGACCTGATTGATCTGTTTTATGTGATCTATATGTCTGTCTTGATATTTTTTGAAGTAGTGGTTAATAAGTGATGAGTACAAAGTATCTTGACTGTGTGCCTACCTAATGTATGTAGAACGGAAACTATCATCACCCAGTCCATAAGTGTTTTGTCACTGTAAAGTTGTAAATCGCTAGCCCTAGAACAAGGTTTCGTAGTTGGGTAGCAGTAGTCTTCTTGCTTATGTCATTGTAAAATATGATATACGTGTAATGAAAAATAAATAAATATGAATAATAATGATCTTATTACTGAAGAAAGATGCGCCAGAAATGTTGAATATACACCGTTGAATATATTCCATAACAACGTTATATGTACATAAGAATGCAGATTCATAGAGAAACAAAGAATAACCGAAATGAAAATATCCACCGACTGTATAACATTTCTTAGCAGTAATGTATGTGTGTTGGTAGTCAGTCTACTCTCGGAGGAAAATATTCCAAGCTACATAATAAAAATATTCTTTATACTTACGTCTCTTCAATCAAGTCACACAAATAAACTCATATCAGACGAAAGCAGGAATAATACGTCTATCTACACTCAACAAGGAATAATATTTCTTTGTCATCAAAGTACAAAGCTTTAAAATAAACTGAGGTACCTATTTACCTACCCATTTACATACATAGTTACTTCCCACTCATCTTTATTTTGTTTGAAGCTCATAGATCTATTGTATGTAATACCTAGACATGATAATCTCAATGAAACTAATAATTAAAGTTCAAATTTATATATTATACATACAATGGAAGGGTCCAAATCTATGTAGAATAACGCGTACCAAAACTAATGAAGAAAATAAAGATGTTACGCATTACGGTATAAGATAGGCAAGTATAAACAATTACTTCAAGCGTTGGCACATTGGCTGATAAAAAAAGCCAATATAAATAAATTCTCACACGAAAACTAACGTTTTATTCTTACAACACAAATATGTTTTATTAGTTTTGTAATACATTACATACATGAAAATTAAATACGTACTTAAATAACCTATGTCAATATGTCTTAAGAGTACTGCCTCAGAACGAACATCCTGTCTAGTGAGATAATAAACTACAAAACTTTATTTATAAATTGTTTAATTTTATGTTCGTTCATTTTTAAATACAGTAAAATTTTCGACAAACGAAAAAGAGGGAAATTATAAAGGTTGGTATAATATTTTAGGACAAATTTGAGAGATGTGTCCACACGTTTTGCTTATCGCCTCTATCATATCACTCCATCTCTAGCGAGAGAAGTATCCCTGGCCAGGCTGGGGGGAGGCGGGGAGGCGGGGAGGTGTCTTCTCAACCCCTTCCTGTCCTTCCCGGCAACCCCCTCCCCCTTACATTACCTCCACCCCCTCCCCACTGCCACATCGCAACCTTTAATGACGTAAGCAAAAGCAAAACAAAGAAAAGGTTCTGTTAGTCCCACGGAGACCAGTGGCGGCGCGGATTCTTACATCGTAATTAAATATTTTATGCATATTCATTCACCAACGAATCAGACAACTCGACTCGCCTTTCAAACAAAAACATCTCTACCAGAACTCGGCAAAAAATAACTTTTCAACATTTTTGAATGGAATATTTTAAAAGTTGCATATAAGCTAACATTGCATTTTTTCACGTTGAGAGTAAATGATATTTTTGACAATTTTTCAACATCCCAATGGAGACGAACTGAAATATTATAGAAGATACAGAAACTCGAGGCACCTACAGGGCTTACGACCTATCATCAGCTGGTCTACGTGATCACTTGCGCAACGTTCACCAGTTATGCCTTCTTATTGAGTTCCCTTATCAGTGCGATTTTTGAAAGTTCTATATATTTCAATAATGGGATAAAATTTGTTTGAAAATAAAACATTTTTACTATCGCCATCTATGAAATAACGAAGAAACCTTTTTGTAACACCATTTATTGAGAAGTTTTTTTTTTTAAACAATGAAAGCAGCAATCCATATAGGTATATGAGGTGACAGTGTTTCTTCGCACAGATGTAACCCCTGAATTGCGCCAGAAATATATATATTTTGGCTTATATATTATGATAACAATGTGTATGTTATCGGCCGGTTTACGTGATCACTTTATATGCTTGCGCAACGTTCACCAATCATGCATTCTTATTGAGTTCCCTTATCAATGGAATTTTTGTAAGTTCTATATATTTTAATAATGAGTAAAAGACTAATGACTAAAAAACTCAAATTCAAAAACTCAAACGAATCGATTTTTTTATAAATATATGCTCTGAGCTCTAAATGAAATGTTCCGACACTGAACTATGTTCCGAATTTTTCATCGTTCTGTAGATAGACACATAATTTTAACATCGTTTCATTTGATTTTGTCTGAACATCTTCATGATTATAGACTTTAAATTTATTTTTATTTAAAAACGTGATAATCTGGGTATTTGTGTTATTTGGGAATTATTCGAATTTCTGTAGAAGATCATTAAGGTCTTTTTTGAGATAAAGAAGTAAAGCTTAGGGATCGGATTTAGAAATAAATGGTTAATTTTCCAATACGTCATATTATGTGTAGAAAAAACAGGATTCCTTGATTCTTTTAAGAGATATTTTGTAATACCAACCTCAGTACAAGTCGCATCAGCAAATAAGATAACACCAAGCAGCTCAGCGCTTTATAAAATGAATGTAGATAAATGTACCTGAAGATCGAAGAATGTAAAGTAAGGTAAGGAAAGCCGCACCTACACTATTAACGTAACAAGTCTGAAAACTCCACAGCACTGACTACTTCCTGAACCATTTCCTCCTTTATTAGATGCCAACATAATCAAACACGACATTGTCTTATAATTCAGTTTACCCAATACGAACTTCTTACTACGGGGAAAATTCATTTGAATCAAATATATCACGATATCATTTACGAGTACCTACCTATACAAAATAGAAGGGAAATAAATGGTTAATGAAGGGTAAATAAATGATTAAGAAACACAGATAGAGGATCTCATTTTTTCAGGAGATTGCTTAATTTTCTATACTTACTTTACTTTCCACATCCAAAAATCGTCTATATTGTTGTATTCCTCCATTCATTTTCAGTTTTACCATAAACTTTTGGTTGTGTTCTGTATTTTAAACAATTTTATTGACTGTCCAGAACTGCTAGAAAGGCCAGGGCTTTCTGTACCACCGAACTACATAAGGGGTAGAGGACATAATCCGTGATAACGCACTACTCTTGACCGGCTTCAAGATTTTCAACAATCTTATTCATTGTCCAGAACTGCTAAAAAGGCTAGGGCTTTTTGTACCACCCAACTACATAAGGGGTAGAGAACATAATCTTCTGAACATCTCCCATTCCAGAACGGATGTAGCGGCCCGCAGCAATCTGGTGCGCATTATAGAAAAATTGAACTAGCTCTCGGATGAGGTAGATATTTTCCATTGGAATATAGGGCGCATCAAATCGTACCTTAAACAGAGATAGCCGTCATCGAACCGCATATCACACTGTAATTGGCAGCAGCTGTCGTGTGATTACGGAAAAAAATATTATTGTTGTTTCTTGTTGATTTCGAAGATTTAACCATTTTATTTATTTCTTCATTTCCTTATCCTTCTCCCATTTCTGATTTAAGTTCGGCTCTCCTTATTTTGTGGCCTCCATTCCTTTCTATATTGCACCATTGTTTCGTCCAGTTGTGCCTTTCTCAAATCTTTCTCCATACCACTCCACTTTGTGAGTCTGGATCCACCTCTATCTCTGCTGCCTGCCTGATTTAACTTTATATTTGCAACAATAATCAATATCTTATTGAAGCGATTATATTTCTTAATTAATCGATCAAATATAATTAATACTTACTTTGCGGGTCCGGTGTTCGGTTTTGATTGGATTGGCCGACTAAATCCATTTCCAGGAGACGCCGATTTGCTTTCATTTGCATTTTTTTTTGTTTTTCATAGTTTTGACGATTTTCAGAAATTTTTTGTCATATCTACATGCTCAAAGAAAGTATTTGGAAGTATGATTAGAAAAGTATTTTTCATGTCAAACTGTGCTTTCCTCTGACAACTGTCACCCCATAAAATGTGCATCTTGGAAATTGAATGTTTAATAAATTCATATGAATCTCCAGGCAAAACGAGTTTAAAAAAAATGGATAAGTATGGTTTCATACTTATTCTACAAAGAATAGAACATAAATAATATACGTACCTCAATTATTTTGTGGGTTCATATTCATATGCGCAATTTAAATACGTCCGCTTAAATTTAAGAATATAATGAGATCAGTTAATGAGTCTAACCAATTTAAGGTGAACACGATCGTACTTATTTAGGAAATTTAATTTAAAATAATATTTTTCCGACCGTACAATATTATTTTATTTATGTTGTCGACTTTCGTGGCATGGCAATGAGTCATTTGGTTTCTGTGCTGGCGTCCTGGATTCGATTTTCAACAGAGGAGAGATTTATTCAAAAATATTTCTCAAGCAAATCTTGCATTTCTAGACTGAATGATGTGGCTAGTTGCATATGTAATATTAACGATTATTTCCATTGATTCTAGTACTATAAAATTTAATATGTTGAATTATAAGGGAATAGTTTTTTTTGTTTTTGATAAGTTATTTTTTTCGAATATTTTTTTTAATTGCATATACTATAAACATTGGCTTTTTTCTCTGTCGGGAGTCAATTGGTATTTTTTTTGACAAACATTTAACATCTCAGTAGGGACGAAGTTGGAATATTATAGAAGAACCAGGAACTCAAGGGCTTACGACCTGTCATCGGCTGGTTTAAGTGATCACTTTATGCGCTTGCGCAACGTTCACCAATTATGCCTTCTTATTGGGTTCCCTTATCAATGCATTTATTACTCCTATTTAACATTTTATGAAGTTGTACATTTGTATTTTTTTTTTATTTTTTTTTATTTTTATTTATCAAGGAAACATACAGTTTTATTAATAAATTGTAATGGTACAAAATAATAATCAAATAAACCAGTAAAGTTTCCATAAATGGTTAACAATAAAATACTTTATGAAGAAAAAGAACATTAGTTATAGCAGGAGGAAGAATAAACAAGATTGAAATAAAACACCTAATAAAAAACATAAATAATAAAAAAAATAACCAATTAACCAGTCAAGAAAAGAATAAAAAAAGAAAACAGTTAATACGTATCCACATATAAGTTAAAAATAATTCTTTTCACACAATATTATAAAGTTTTCTTTTAAAAGCTGCAAAATCGTCATTTAGAATATCGATTTCAGACTTAATGACAGAATTATACAATTTACAACTACGTCTGACAAAAGAGTTCTGCGCATAATTAGTTTTACAAATAGGAATAGCGAATAATTCATTTGTAATGTTTAGGGATAATGTTCCCTAGGAAAGTAGAACTCTAAGACGTCTCCCTGAGAGATGGAACGCCAGCTGGCAATCCGCGCCAGCTGGCAATCCGCGCCAGCTGGCAAGGATGGATCTTGACACAGGACTATAACAGGCCAAGAGCCCTAAAAAGAGAGGAAGAAGAAGAAGTAGATTTATAAATAAGAATATAAATAATCCAAAGTAATGAAGATTAAATACTTTTTTACGAATTATCTGAAGTAGAATAGTCGCATTAATGGTATGATTATCATATTAGACATTATCCATGTGAGTATAGGAGAATGTCTGGTTCCTCGGGGCAGTCCTCTGTTCTCTACCAGAAGACATTATTTGGGCTTCCAACTTCCGCATTTTAATGAGAACGGAAGGAGCCGCTATATAGATCCGTCTGTCTTGTATTGTTCTAAGAAGCAAAGCGTCTGCTGAAAAACCATAAATTTTTGGTAGGATTTGATTGCGCCACACAGCGGTTTATTTTGGAATCGAGCGGTTAGTGGGCGACTGTTTCACCATTCTTTCATCGACAAAAATGAAATATCGTCTCGTTTAAAACTGAATCGAATTTATCTTTTATTTTCATAAATACAACAATTAAATTTCACTATAAAAGGTTCGATAGTAATCGTCTCGGATAAAAATATATTTTTAGCGACAACAACCTTTGTTATATTTTCAAACCAGTAATGAGTAGGTTCTATCAATCAAAAGAAATATTTTTTTTAGAAAATAATTATGAAATAAAAGTAACTTAATTTCACGCAAAGAAACTAATACGAATAGTCAGAAAAAATATACTTAAGAATACGAAATAGATAAATTCACGTTGTTCATAAAATAATTGAGTTTCATGTCTCGAGATAATATATGAAATCACTAACATTCTTGTTTTTTTTTTCATTTTAATATTAAAATAACTAACTATATCGTTTTAGGTAACATTTTATAACAACAGTGGAAATGTATAATATATATCGCACCGTTAGTGTAAAACCTGCGTAAGTGCAAATTTTTCATTTTTGAGATAACAATGTGAAACATTTGCTTTTTTCATAATCTTGAATGTGTAAAAGAGAAATAATTGAAAATTCAAAAATTTTCATATTTAAAAACAGATAATTTGGTTTTACAATATCCATGTTTATTTTTTTTGTTAATGTAAAACCGGAGTATCTGCACTTAACTCACTTTTACATTTTTATTTTTTTAAATTTGCATTTAACTCACTTTTACATTTTTCTTTTTTTAATAAAAGAATACATTTCAGCAAAATGAACACTTACCTTTTTTTTGCTTTTTGTGAATCTATTATATAAAGTTAGCATATGATAAAATGTAATATAATGTTACATACATACATACCATCACGCCATGTCTCTCCAGGAGTTATCAACTTATGAATTTTTACTTTATTTTTCCATATATCTCAGAAACCATAAAAGCTAGAACGCTGAAAATTGGTACGAATATAGACGAATACAAAATCTCAAATCGGTATTTTCAAAAAAATTCCAGAGTTTCTCAAACATTTTTTACTAAGAAAAAAAAAATTATGATAAATTTATGTGTTTAACTGCCTATATTTCCAAAGTTTTTAAAAATATCGAAAAAAGCCGAAACACCCCAACTAGATAATTTAATTTTCTATAAAAAATATTCACATTGTAGTAGTACATCTCAAATTTATTTTAAATTTTTTTATAAAAATTGAATTTAGTAACGACATTGCTTCATACAATTTGTATGCCAGTCGCCAATACACAATAATATATGTAAGAAAACTTAATAGATTGATACTTATCTGGAGTATAGGGGACAGACATAAGCAGCAATTATTTGTGGCTAATTGTATGAAATCTATCGTGCCTAAATACCGGAGAGTAAAAGAGGGCAGTATACGATCACCAAATTTTCAATATTTCTTTGAAACGGACAACATACCTATTGTTGTGTGTAAACACTTTTAAAGCAACATTAAACATAGGAGATTCTGTTATAAGTACTGTCATTCGAAGGAAATGTTCAGTTGGTATAGTACATCCTCCACTTCAAGGAAAGCACAATAACAGGCCTAGAAATATATGTAATGATGACAAATTAAATGTTCGCAATCACATAGAATCATTCCCACGAATTGAATCTCAATACCTGAGAGCGCAGACTACCAGAGAATACATTGATGGATCATTATCAGTGCGAGAAATACAAGAAAATACAAGAAATACTGTATACAAGAAATAATATTCAATGTATTCATTTATATTCAATACAGAATATAATATTGTTTTTTTTTCAGCCTAAAAAGGACCAATGCGAATTATGCGAAAAGTTTAAAAATATGAACGATGAGGAGAAAAATATTCATCAGAATACGACATTCACCACAATAATAAAAAACTATCGAGAGAGCAAAAAGCGAAAGACGTGCAAGAGGCACCAGCAACAAATAAAATAGTTTGTTGTTACGATTTGCAAGCCGTTTTATCAATACCAGAAGCACATATTATATCAGTTCTACACTACAAAAGGAAGCTTTCGACGTTTAATTTCACCATATATAATATGGTGAACAAAAGTGGTTACTGCTTCGTTTGGCACGAAGGTATTGCCAATAGAGGTGCCAATGAGATTAGTATCTGTGTTTACAATTTTCTAAGAGACCAGTCCACTGGAAATGATGTAGTTTTTTACTCAGATAATTGCCCTGGGCAAAATAAAAATAAATTCATGGCTGCGATGTATCTATATAGCATCCAAAATTTTAATATTCCAAAGATAACACATAATTTTTTAGTAATAGGGCGTACCCAAAATGAGGGAGACTCTATGCATTCGTGAATAGAAAAGCAAAAAAAGAGATCCCTTAAGTCTGGGCCAATTTATGTGCCAACACAGTGGATTCCTATAATACAAATGGCTAACAAAAAAGGTTACAGAATTGAGCACTGGAGAGATTTATGATTTTCATAGCTTGGCTAAAACAATGGGGACAAATTACAAAACAAATGAAAATAATTTACAGGTTCGATGGATGGATCAGCTGTGAGGCACCGGCTTAGAATAGTGCTTCCACTCTTTTCTATTATTGTTTTCGAGTGTCCCGTAAGAGCCGGGTAATCGAAAATACAACAGGCAGCAATAACATCTCACATAGTTCAGCAATGAGGTTCACCACCCATTCTGAATATAGTGCCTTTTTAGGTGAGACGAGACTGGTGTGTGGGTATACACATATGTTGTGCTCCCTTTTATAATGCAATGCACACCCGCACACCTTTCGCTGGTTACCTCACATTGTAGGATATGCCGTGATGGTATGAATGAATGAATGAATGGATTGATATCTGCGTAATGGAAGTAAGAAAATGTAGTCCATACTACATTTTTTATAAAACAAGTTATGCTCAGAAAGAGTTTTTTAGTATTAATTTACGACAGCGTCAGCGTGGACGTCCAATAGAACCGCAATTGAGTAAAGCTTTTATAGAACCACCAAAGATATCTGAAGCAAAAAAAAAACCTGATATCTCTATGTACGTCAAGAGTGATACCAGAAATCCACCATGATTTTTATAAAAACCTTGTGTCACAAAATCAGTATTAGTCACTGTAGCAAAAGAAGATGTATATTTTAGTTTTTTTGCATAATTGACTTCTTGGACAGGCCTTAAGGCCTAGAAACGAAGAAGAAGACTTCTTGTAGATTCACATTATTTAAATAAGGTCAAAATTTGTCCTTTTAAACTTAACCTTTGCCATATTTGATAAAAATAAAAAATGTAATAGTGAAGTAACTGAAAAATATCAACATGTTTTTGTGCCCTGAAAATGTAAAACCTAGCAACTGCAAATTTAATAAAAATTATATAAAGAAGGATAATGTTGGCTTGGAGACTAAGAATGACAGTCAAAGGTGTTTGGAAGACCGCCCATGAGATAGAGGGATGAGATCAACCATCATGCTGGTGTCAATTGGTTACTCAGAGCGCAAGACAGAGTGGCTTGGAAGGAGATGGAGGAGGCCTTCGTCCAGGAGTGGATAGGATTAGGCTGAGAAGAAGAAGAATCATCAACGTAAATCGACCCATAAAATTAAGACAGATAAAATATTGACAGATCATTTAATTAAATTTTAAAATATAACTTTCTTAATAGAACAAGATCCAGCGACTACCAAATTTACGTTATGGTATAAAGGCTGATTTTTTTCTGCTAAAGGATACCGCAGCAGGAAACAACCATTAGATAATATGATCGCAGTGGTGGCTTTCGGAGATAGCAGCCTTCAAAGTTTTGAAAATTGCTTAGATAATGGGGTCAATTTCTAGGGTAACCCGCGTATTGTAGGTAGTCTTGAGAAAGGCTGCTATTTAACACCCAACGTTTCGAACAAATAGCACTGTCTATTATCATAGGGATTTTTGACTTTATATTATATTTCTAGTTCTGTTTGAATATCTTTACGTAGTTATCTTCTTTGTTATTTTGAGTACACTACGTCCACGACAACCATCACAATCAAATCGCCTGTCCCATGACATGTCTTTTAGAAGGTCAAAAATTGATACTTTGGATAAGTTTTTTCTTAAATAAATTCTGACTCAAATAAAAGGGATCCATGTCAAAAAAAAGGGAAATATCCCGAACTGCTGTGAAAATAACTAGTACGCTTCCGATTAGTTGTGAACTAAAATCAGAAACGTTTTAACAGTTGATTAGACTAAAATATGGTGGTTATTGATTAGGGAATTGAACTAATGCGTGACTAAACGATCCTAAATAGGAACGTTCCTATTCCAACGTTATAGAATACCCCGTATTCAGTAACTATTGGAACTAAATTAGGAACGTTCTAAAATTGTAGATTTTAGATTTACGGTCTTATTTCAGCGTTATAAAATGTAACTTTGGACTAAATGGAATAGGAACGTACCTTTTTTGGCCGGAACGTTCTTAAAAAGTTACCGAATCAGACGTATTATGAATAATTATAAATAAATTAGGCATGGTAAAATAAAACCAAAGTTTTCAGTTCTACTACTTTAATGACACTGACTAGTTTCGGCCATCCAGTGACCATTGTGAAAATGGTAGTATTAAAGTAGTAGAACTGAAAACTTTGGTTTTATTTTACCATGCCAAATTTATTTATAATTTGAAATGGAGTTCTCCCAAGAATTGTCCTTAAAAAGTTTAAAAAAGAATTATGAATAATTATGAAAATCATGAAATTTTCATCATTTTCATAATTATTCAAAATACGTCTAATTCAGTCACTTTTTCAGAACGTTCCGGCTAATATAGGTACGTTCCTATTCCATGTACTCCAAGTTTATATTTTATAACGCTGAAATAAGACCGTCAATGTCAAATCTATAATTTTAGTATGTTCCTATTTTAGTCACAGTAGTTACTGAATACGGGGTAATATCAACTTGGACTAAATGGAATAGGAACGCATATATTTTAGCCGGAACGATTTTAATGAGTTTAAGATATTTCCGTTTTATCAACAGTGAATAACTTTTCAAACATATTCAAAATCCTACTAACGACTTCTCGGTTTTATATTATACCTATTTGCATTGTTTACAATCCATTATTTGTAACAAAATATTGCCCATCTTGGCAAACACCATACATATTAGCAGCTTTGGCGTTACACACAGACAAAAATATATGGATGAAACTGGAAAACTATACAAGTTGTAAAAATGAATATCATCTTCTTGTGTCTATAGTGAAATGACTTTTAAAGGATGACAGGCGATGTAGCACGATGGAAAATAATTATTTTTTTACTGTCTGCGCTACATATTTGCAATTCAAAATGTGTGGAATATCAAATTTGGCAATGCGACGATTTGAAAGTAAAATACATTACAAATCTTAGAGTGTTTTTCGTTAGTTCATACCTACCCACTCGTACATATTTGGACCAGCTCTGCATACATTTTGTCTGAGTTTTAAATTAATGTTTGCATTTAAGCTTTTCATCTGAATATCAATGAAATGAACTTTGCACAATCAAATGACGCCAACGTGAATAATATATATTTATTAAATAATAATCATATTGTTGATGTTCTAGTTCATTATTTTTCTTTTGCTTCTTCTTTGCCCTAATCTTTGTCGGGTCAGGTCATTTTTTTATTCAATGTATACATATTACTTGTAATAGTACCTAAGTATAAATTATTACTAATCATTATGATCAAAATGTAGGATGAGACAAAAATATATAATTTAAAGTATGTGATGGATTTTTCATATTAAATAGTAATAATTATTAATACGATTTAGGAAGTTAACAAATGTTGTTTTCCGTTGATATATTAATTTTAATTATTATATGACTAATCAAAAAATTACTTTGTCGTAAATTCATTGAAAAAAATCATTTGGAGTCGAATGTTTCATAGTAAACATTGAATCAATTATTATAAATATTGTAGCAATCGGTCGCTATCAATTTGTTTTTCTAACCTCTTATTTTTTGAGTTGTCGTTTTTGTCGATTTTTTACTCCTCACTAACCCAAGGGGATATAGTGGGGAGTTATGATTTCGCAATTTTTAAGGCTATTTGTTTTATTGCAGATTATCAACTAGTATCATCCTGAGATTGTTTTCTGAAAGTTTCATCACAGTGTATCTGTGTGTGTGTGCTATGTGCTGTGTGATATGTACGGCGTGTTCATTTTACTTTATCAATTATAGACTAAAGTAGGTACACATTCGAATCTTTTCAAATTTTGTAAATATGTATATCTAATACTAGCTTAGATCCCATTAAATTTTGAAGGATATCTGAATAGTGCTTCTCAATTTTTTTAACTATCAAATATTTCAAAGTGACCCCAAGCTCAGGAAACTTAATATTTAAAAAAAATATTTTCAAATTGGTAAAAAAGCTCATCACATTCATAAAATGGCATTGAAGAATTATCAAGTTTTCATAATAAAATAATTTAAAAAAAAATTTAATAAACTCATTTCATGAAAATGCTGAAAATTTTCCCTACAAAATTAGAATACTTTATGGAGTGACTTGTTGGTGAAGAGTTTAGTGTTGGCCACAACCACTCGTTTTATTAAATGTTGCGTTTTAATAAAGTGAAATTGTTGTAATATTATATTAACATTTTGTAATCGATGAAATCAAACTGATGTATATATCTACCTACCGACCTATGGAGATATTTGAAGATGACCTCTTTAGTATTGTCACCTCCCCACAAGGAACCTAAGCAAACACGAAGTGCGGGAAACATAAAACAAATGTGCCCCATCCTTAGCATGCTGATGAGCCCCACTCTTAATCCCCTCCCCCCCCTCTCCCTGTACCATCCCACAACTGGGGAGAAGACTGTAGAGTGCGGAGTACCACGAGGGACCTCGGCTCTTCTCATAACCCCCAAACTTTCGGCTTCTTTGAAATTTTTTAATGAAATCCTCGGAATATGGTTTACGGGTTGCTTATCAATATATCATCAAAATAGAGGTTTTCACATTTGAACATTGCTAAAAAATACCTTTATGTGAGACAAATTGATTTGAAAAATGTGATAATTTTATGGAAAAACTGGTTGCATTTTTTTAAATAAATATTTCCTTAATACACAAGTGCATACACAAGTGCATTTCTACAATCCCTAAATTACGCATAAATGCTTGTGCTATAGCTGAACGAAATCGGTCTAGTGAGGGAGGAGTTCTAAGCCAGCGCACTCTGACACCGAAACATAATTTAAACAACTTTGAAGTGCAGTAGCCGACCGCTGTGGCTTAAAATTGTGCGAACGTCCTGGGTTCGATTCCCAGCAGGGGAGGTTTTTGTATTATACTAGTGGGCCCGGGCAGACGTTGTTCTGCCACAGACCGCCTTGGATGGAGACGACCTTATATTATGTATACCGCATTTTAAATAGACCTCATTTATGTATTTTACCAATCTTTCAATTTTCTTGTCACATTCGTCGATTATTCCTTTTGCACTATGAGTTACTCTTCGTGCTATGCACTTTATTGTCGGTCACTAAGCGTTCTGTGAAGGGATGAATTACAATCCCCAAAATAGAGTGGGTGATGGTGAAGGTACCGGAAGAATTTACCGATTTTTTTCGTACAATTGTGTTTGGTATATTCTCTAGATACGTAATGCAGATAGATGTCAATAGATTTAATACATACCTAATTTGGTTGAGAAATCTAAAAAAATAATAGATCTCGATAACAGCGCCACCTATCGGGTCCAATACTATCCTATCTTTCAATTCTGAATCATCCATACAAATTTAGAAAATGTCGCCATTTGTACAAGGTGCAAGGAAATGTTTATTGCCATTAGTATCTGCAAGGTCTCCGTTCTCTTCTTCTTTGTTCTTTCAGAGTTCTGCGAAGGGCCGTTAATTTGTTGATAAGCTCAGAACGAGTGGTGGTGAAGGAGGGAAAACAGTAACATTCTACAACAAAATGATTTGGCAAATGATTTGAAATAGCCATTATATAAATATTCTGAAACCCTTTCGAGTTATTAATTCAGTTATTTTTCAAACAAAATTATTTCTTAAAAACGTTTTTTTATGCATACCTTTATGCATGAATTGATATTGCATTGAGTGTGTGAAATTTCAGAGTTCTTCATTCCTCTAGTGTTGGTACTTGGTAAGAATTTCTACAGATTACCGGTGTTCGCGTAAATACATGACATTCTCATTTCTTGTAATTAAAAGTTCCACTCGACAGATGTCGTTAACCATCACATTAATGAATCCATTCACACATCATCCTGACATTTTATAGTACATAGATATATCTCTTTTAAAACCTATTTATTTTTCTACAAATTAATCGTTTTCTAAATATATATATACATGGATGCACGAATATTTGTTGGTTTGTTTGTTTGTTTATATTTATTCATTTATTTATTATTATAAATCCTTTTTTTTACAAATATAATAATATATTATGTATGTACAATATATCATGATAGGGTAGTAAATAAAATACATAGTACTATAATTAACTCAAAATTAATGTTTGTTTTTTTCTATTCACTTACTCATTTATAGTGTTACATACATACAAACATACCATCACGCCATGTCCCTTGCGGGGTAGGCAGAGAGAACCGAACGCCACATTTTTCTATCCTGGCACGCATCCCTCGCTTCGTCCACATTCATGCATCGTCTCATACATGCTCGTCTATTGCTCACACTTCTAACATTTCCGTCTTTCAAAATTTCGTTCACATGGTCGTGCCATCCCTTTCTTGGGCGTCCCCGACCTCTCATTCCATTCCTTTCCGCTCTGTATATTTTCTTCGTCAGGCGCTCCTCATTCATTCTCCCCATGTGACCAAACCATCTCAATGTGTTCACTTTCATTCTAGTAATGACATCTTTCTTCATCTTACATTCTTTCCTTTTGTCCTCATTTCTTACCCGGTCATACATCGTTCATCGTTTATAGTGTTTTTGTTTTGTAAAATGATTTCTGGATAAGACACTCCACTAGGCCAATGCCTGTGTCGGAGTGCCATTACATATATTTTTTTAGTATAGTGTTAATCTATGTTGCCGATGGACTCCCAAAACAACCATCCGATTGCGATGAAACTGGGAATTTGTTCAGCTCATTCCAGAGAAGGTTTATGCATTATAATTTATTTAATTTATTTCTCGTTTGTCTATATTTATACCAATTTTCAGCGTTCTAGCTTATATGGTTTTTTGAGATATATGGAAAAATAAATTAAAAATTCAGTAGTTGATAACCCCTGATAGAAACAAAAATCTTAATTCTGAGTATAAAAGTTTTGCAGGCCTAATAACTACCTATATATTCTGAAATTTTGGGTTCTGTAAATTGAGCGAGTCAAAAGTTATAAGGGGGGATACACACAGACACACTAAATGTTCTACACCGAATTCTGAGTAAATCCATATAGAGAACATATTTTTTTTACTTCAAAGTTGGAAAAATTGCGAAAAATATAGACCTTGCATACAAATCTCGCGTATCATGGCTTGATACTTGGTCGATATGTTAAGAGAGTAAAATTCTCTTGAATAAGTCGACAAGTGGATAAGGAAAATACAAAGATATGGAAGGATAGTTGGGCTTCGTCATCTCGGGTGGCATGGTTTTTTAATTACAGACCAACAAGTCTACTTAAAGAATAGGAAGATGGATAAAACAAAGTTTATCAATTGATTCTGCGTTGTTTATATTGAGAAAAAAATCTTTTTATGCATACATAGGGCTTAATTGAAAAATATTCTTGATGCTCACATAAAATATAATAAATTTATATTATTTATTTATATAAATAATTAATTAATAATATAAATTTATTTTATTTTAATTATATTTTTTATAAAATAAAATAAAACTGTGTTAGAAATCGTTCAGGTAAATAAGTTTTAATTTTATGTTATATGTAGAATAGTGGTAAAAGTTCAATTGAATATTCTTTTGAAATACATTGGTTTTAACCACATTTTAAAAATAACAATTAACCAATACATACAATATTATTTAACTTTCGAATTTTACTGCTGTCGTTTTCTTTTGTTACAGACCTAATGGACACAGGGGACTACAACCAGTGACCCAACTACTTTCATTGTATTAAAACGAAGATTTGTATAGATTCATTTGCATTATGTAACTTATTTTTCAACTGTTCAAAAACCAACATTTTTATACACATGTCATGTAAATTTTGTATATAACCACTAGTCTCAGTCTTGTAGAGTATTATTCTGACGATGTGCCTTGCACGAAACGCGTCGATAATCAAATATATTCAATAGAATTATTACAAAGTATTTTTTTATATTTGTAATATATCTACATACAATGGAGTTCTATCAAGAATTGTCGATCGACAAACTAAACTTAATTAAATGTTTTAATTAGTGAAATTTAAAACTAAAACCGAAACTTGGTTTTTTGTGAATTTCTAAAACAATTGCTATTTTAAAGCAGCTATAGATATGTATATGTATCACATTAATTATATTGATGGTGTTTCATAACACTGTAAGTAGGCCCCATTAAAGTACCTACCTTTTTTATTTATAGAAAACTACTTCCCAAAATGT
Source organism: Molanna angustata (assembly GCA_963576475.1). Taxonomy (NCBI): domain Eukaryota; kingdom Metazoa; phylum Arthropoda; class Insecta; order Trichoptera; family Molannidae; genus Molanna; species Molanna angustata. The sequence goes on from OY754964.1 coordinate 18,598,327, forward strand.
TATATTCAAATGACAAAACCTTTTAAATTGGTATCCACACAAATGACTGTATAGCGATTATCATCAACATCTTTAGATACAGTTAAATATGTTGTGAGAAGCAAAAATAATTATAAAATCTAAAAATAATTACAAGCACAATTTTCATAAATGCTCTATGGAAAAGTAATGTGAACTTAAATGTAGAGCGTTTTGTCATTTATACGCAAATGAGTGACTTATACTTCTCGGATATAACTTCTCGCTCCTCGCCAAGCGGGGATGCAATTTGTATGTAATGCAGTAATTATGACGCTTAAATGTGTAACGATGTCATCACTTCATAGAAATATGTAGGAAATGATGTGCTGAATAATTGCACCCATGGTTCATTATTATTCACTATTCCGGGACATCTGAATTCATTCGAACACTTTTTACAAAACTGTTGAAGCATTCATAGTCATACCTATAACGTTCATGCAGTATAAAACATATTTACATTTACATTTTTATTTTTCAATACACTATGCACTCTCATTTGTGTATTTTTCGAACACGTATAATAATCCTGCGTTAGAAATAACCTTTTGAGCGATCTTTTCATCGATAAGATTATGATATTACGATGTTTTTAGGGTGGATTAATTTCTGATGTTTGGTTGTATCCTCGCGCATTAAATTTCACCAATAAGCACCATAATTGCAATTTTAATGCATCTGTTTTCATCAATTACAATTTTATTTCATTCAGATTTGTACATTCAAAAAGCATTTATAAACTGTTTCCACTAATTGATTTCCTGTTTCGTACATAACCATCATCGATGATGACCAATTCATCATCAATCGATAAAGTTACATAATATACCTATTTGCAAATAAAATCCATCATTACTTCGATGCTTATCAATTCGATAATCATATATGATATTCATGACTGCAAGACCCAGCATGATTCAAACAGTTTCTGCCCTACACTAAAATAAACTTAGGTTGTGTTTCTCGAACAAAAGTATCAGTAATAGTATAGTTAAAATAATTTGATTTCATAAAATTGTGCAACACTTTTGGATGTTTCATTGAAATATAATACATTAAAACAACAAAATTTTGAAGAATTTTATGAAATCCAAGATTTTTAACTATACTTTTACTGATACTTTTGTTGAAACAATCTAATCTAGCCTTAGTGTTCAATTGTTTGTACAACCAAGCAACGCAATAAAACACTTTGGCACAAGAATAGTGTCACAGAAAAAAAACACTCTGGGAAGCATTTTGCACTAAGTTCGTATATTCATAGAGTTACAACTAAAAAAAGAGAATTACTGTAAAAAGAGATATACTGAATTAAAAAAGACGCTTACTTTGATCATACATGAGTGATTTTAATATGAGTGATACAATCAAATAGAATAGATAAAATTTAGATTTATTCATTGTCCTTAAATAATAAGATCCTCAAAAACACTGTAAACAGCATACATTGTTTCTTGGAAAAAAGTAAAACTAAACTTACATCACCCTACGATATGATTGATCCTGAATCGTTATTAAAATCTCCCATTGTACTTTTATTTAAATATTCTCATCCTAAAAAGGTAAGCAAATTAGATTTTTTTATAAAAAATCGAGAAATTTAATAAAGCAATTTATTTTAAATATTTTTTTTCAAATTAGTTATTTCCTCGAGTGTTTCGGCATTTTCTGTTTGATTTAAATACGTACAATAAATGATTACACAGATATCAGAGGGAAGCAGGACAAAAGATAAAATAGTCGTGTACGGATATTCGTTTCGCATTCTTCTCGCCGAGATAAACAGGCTACAAATAAAATTCCCCAGGACATTATTACGCCGAGGAGAGACGCTATGAAACAGTAGTAGCAAAGAGTAATAAATTTGCGAGGAAGAATGTTATAGAGCTTAATCAAAAGTATATTACATTCGCTAATTAACCACGTACAAAAGTCTTGGGAGTATTTTATTTTATTTTTTTGTTTTCGATTGAGCCATAACAGTAAAAATTCCAACGCGTGAAATGAATTTCCCCATACCTCTCTTACTTTTCTTTGCCTCTTTCATTTTCCGTTTAATTAAACCCTACGCACGTCACGAAGGTAGGCGCCCGGTTCTGTACACCGAGGCTTTACACCTATACTTACACCCAGATCCAGCCCCCGCATCATGGTTTAATTCCGACCTTTCTTCTCTGCGGATACCTCCTTCATAGCTATCCCAGGTGAGTGGTCGGACCGATGTACTCCTACCCATTCAGAGTATATCACCAATTATAGATTTTCAAAATAAAAATAAAAGATTATACTTAGAGAAATTCTTTTCATAACCAATGGCTCGTTGTAACGCCTTTAACTTATATGCACATTTGATTAAAATATGGTAGGTATTAAATATACCTTATATTAATTCATGTCACCTCTTACACGTGAGTTTGAATAACCATCTCACATATTACATCTGACATCACGAATCCTCTATAAACTCTTCCAACAGGACTACTCATGAAGATGATTAGAGTTAAATTAAGACCAGCTTCAGACTTTATCAATCTTTGAGGTTAAATTAATTATATAATACTATAAATTTATACAACAATTCATGAAAATTTCATACCAAACGTAGATATCAACAAATATTCAAGATTAAACGTAGAGAAATATTAATATTGGATTATAATCGAACACTATTTTTTTAAGGCAAACTGATTAGATTAAGACAAGCTTAGAATATATTAAGAACGTGTCATGACTGTCATGAGTAGCCCCTGTATCGAATATACTAGTAGATATAGAGATTCACTCTAAACAATTTTCAAAAGATGACAAATATTTTATATCGCTTATTGATATAAAACGTCGAAAGTTGTTACAAATAGAGTAAAAAATATTTACTTATATTAAAATAATGTATAAAATGGAGTATTGAATCAACTCGTTTTTTTGCATATCGACTATGAAAGAAATGAAATATTAATACATCGGCAGGTACCTTCATATAACGTCTTGCGTGAATTTCAGGAAGTTGTTTTTTTTTCCTAAATTGAAAATTCGGTTCAATTTACGAACATTTTTAATTAGATGAAAATCCGAAGAAAACAATAAACATCCCGTATAAGGCCTCTGTCCCCCTCATCTTACTCCGCACCTTGCCGCCCCCACCTCGCTCCCCCGTAGGAGCGTGTAGGGAAAAGGATGTAAAAAGGGGTGCACATTTAAAAAGTGGAAAGGAGGGTAGGTATGTGGGGATGAAGGGGAGGGGGTTTGGAAGATGCTGAGTATAATTAGAAAATGTAAAAGAGTCGACTAGAGGCGAGGCAAGGCGAAGCAGGCGGCCGGATATATGTTTTATTGATGGGGCTACGTGTTTTTCTTAAGCTCGCTCTTCTAAGATTGATTTACGCCTTTTGCTTGTAACGCAATTTCTCATTGTTTTAAACTGCGTAAGAAAAGTAACTTTCCGGAGAAAATTTAACAACTCATTAAATATTTCCAGATTCTTGGGGTTAGGAATATTTTCAAATCCTTCTTAAAATTAAGCTCCGGATTGGATATTTTTTTCGTATAAACGGGCCTGTGTAGGGGTTTTAATTAAAAGAGAAAATTAACAAATATTGCGAAGTTTTAATTGAAATCTCCCCAGGCCACATATTTCGAGGATTAATTTATTAAAGTGTGTTGTAATCTGCTGGAACTTTTTGAATTTTGATTTTCTTGTAAATTCGTTACTTATTATTTTTTTTCAAATTTAGTAATCTCGAACATTCCGCGAAAGTTTCACGTCAAAGTATTCTCAAGTCTATGTTAGTATTTCATCAAATCAGCCAAGCTGAGGCGTTAGTATTTTTTTGAGAATTAACCCTCGTAATGATTTTTTCGAGGTTGAGATTTACACGTGGTCGTTGGTAAATAACGCGCGTCGTTATGTTAAGCAATTTAAGGGTTTTATTTTTTAGTATCCTCTACCTTTGGTGGGAGGCATTACAATACACAGAAGAAAGCCTAAGACTGCTTCGCTTCCTCCATATTCAGCGCATGGTAGAGGGGGGGTTAAGAATCGCGGGGAAATAGAAAAGGGTGTAAGGGGGTGGCGGGACGTTCGCCCAAGAAAAGCCTTGATTGCTTTTTTAATTAGTTTTTTTACCCCACCCGCGTCTTCTCCGGTTGTTATGTACCGGCGCCACCACACCTATACGTCAGCGCAAAACGGAGGGATTGGGGTGTGCGGGGTAAGGAGGAAGGGATGAAGGGGGATGGAGGGGGGGTGGTGAAGTGTGGATGAGGTGGAACATAACGGGGTGGCTACTCTCAACTAGACTTATGGACTTACATCATACAATACTCCTTATTTTTGTTTCTTGCACTCGTATATCTTTGTAGTTAGAGCATACAATAACTTTGCATTTTATAATGATAGTTTGGAATAAAATTAAAAATACTCACACATCATAATATCGTTGCCGTCGTCTTATTAATTATAAATAAATAAATAATTATAAACGCTTAATTGCACCCTGTGTATGTGTCGAGTATGTTGCCCTGTGGCATTTTTTTTTCAACTTACCGTATTTCCAGCCCAGAGAAGCAATATTTGGGTCTCTTTGGGCTCCTCTGCTGGGGATATAACCCCGACGCAGTTGATTATTATCCTGGAATATAACTTTTTTTATTAAAGAGTGTCTATAATAAAAAAAAACAAAATGCTTATTTATACATCTCGCTACTAATTTAAGCTTTTGCTATTTGAAGATGAATGTAATCGGTTGTGGCAGATACAAATCTGGATCTACTGGATTTTTTAAACTCTGTGCTTACTCTCTACCACCAGATCTTGTTTTTTTTTCTGCCACCAAATCGAAATCATCTCGAAAATCCAGTCTGAAAACACAGTATGCATATATCGGCAATCGAACCTAGGACCCTTGGCTCAAGTGATAGATTTTTAACTATCTGAGCCTCAAGGGCCGAAATCGAAATGTGAAATTGAATATCGAATTATCTAGCACTGCAACCATTTGTTGTGGGTTTCAGTTTTAAGGTTCACATCAGAGGATCAGTTTCATGGGAAGAACATTAAATGCTTTTAAATTTTGGGCGTAGTGGTATGATTTGATTTTCTACACTGTAATACCCATCATGAAAGTATCCCTTCTGAAATTGATGCAACACTAAACCAGCCTTTCATTTTTAGTTTTTTCTTACCAGTTCCTCGCATATACACATAGCCTGCCGATGACCGCTAAGACTACACACTGTATTGAACTGTCACTAAGTATTTCGTTGATAACGTTTCGTGACATGAAAAATAATGTGTATCTGCCATTACATAATAGTATTAAATTCCTATTTGGCCAAATTTAACGAAACTGTTGTTTTCTAATAGATGTATGAACATTATTCAGAACCATACTTTTAATGTTCAAGGCAATTTATGAAGGCCCATAATTTTTGAGCCTTTTAATTCAAAACTTTTAAGAGGTTGATTTGAAAGAATCGGTAAATATACATTACCCACTATTCAGTAACTATTGGAACTAAATTAGGAACGTTCTAAAATTGTAGATTTTAGATTTACGGTCTTATTTCAGCTTTATAAAATATCAACTTGGACTAAATGTAATAGGAACGTACCTATATTGGCCGGAACGTTCTTAAAAGTTACTGAATTAGACGTATTATGAATAATTATGAAAATTATGAAATTTTCATCATTTTCATAATTATTCAAAATACGTCTAATTCAGTAACTTTTTAAGAACGTTCCGGCCAATATAGGTACGTTCCTATTACATTTAGTCCAAGTTGATATTTTATAAAGCTGAAATAAGACCGTACAATTTTTGTTACAATAGTTACTGAATATGGGGTAATGTGATTTTTAATTGCGTACTAAACAATATCATAATCACACTTCACACAAAAATTATTGTACTTTCCTATACTAAGGATATTCTCTTAATATAATATCGCATTGGTTTACCTTCTTACATACAAATCTATTTGAAAAATATATATGTGTATACGACATATATTCGATAAAGGGAATCAAAGAAGAAATATAGTCATTCATTTGAAATTTACAATTCGAGACAACTTGAAGCCGGCGTCAGACATCTTGAGTATGGAGAACGCTTGACACGAGACAATATATTTCCCGGAGGTAAAAAGGAAAATTCTTCTCACAATCTTATTCTTTATCCCATCCTATCCCATCCCCTACTACATGATCTCGATATCTGCTTTTCATAACCACGCCAACGAGGCTTGGTTCAACCAATGTTTATTTCCTAGTATAGGTAGGTACAACCATAATGGTAGGTAATGCTATTGAATATTTCAGATCAACGACATTCTCTACATATTACCTACATCAAGTAAATTTATTTATCGAATACTTCACACAATACTTTGTATACTAATCGATCCCGGTCACACTAATTTAAATACAATTATTTATAAATTTGCGATAAATAACTATTCAAATAAAAAAACACGTTCACTTATGCCAATGTCCTCCATAATACCTGTCATAAATCTTAATCTCTGACGCGATTTTTATTTCAGAGCCATAGAAAGAGACTAGTTAACTATGTTGGTTTAATTAATATGAATCACATGGTTCCCAAATCAAATCAAATATTTTTATGTGTTACTCAAAGAACATCGCAAACACAATACGGCATAGTTACAAATGTTGTTCATAATTTAAATTTTGAATTATTTAACTAGTTATTGTTGAATACTAAGTATTTGTGTAAGTTCTGTCCTCCCATAATTTATGATGTATTTTTTAATATTCATTTTGAATATTCTTTGTGATGTTATTTCTTTAAGAGAGAAAGGTAAACTGTTGTAGAGTCGAGGAGTAATAAATGAAAAATTTCTTTGACCAAAAGATGTTTTCATATGTGGGTTTGTGTAATTTAGGTTTGTACTTGTTCGTGAATTTATAGATTGTTGTGTTCTCGGGTATTGTAGTGTACTTTTAAGAAAGTAAGTCAGAATGTATTGGATGTATGTTTGTCTAGGGTCAAATACTTTGAACTCGTTGTATAGGTTTTCTGTATGATAGTCAAAAGGTTTCTTAAGTATTATTTTTGCAATGCATCTCTGAGTATGTATTTTGTATGTTTATAACTCACTCAAACTTGAAGATATCAGGCAGTACATTACTTCTTATTTCTCAAACAATGTAGTCTAGAAACTATAGAATGCCTATTAAAAAAGGCTATTTACAATGTACCTAAATCAAATATTTTAACCTCACTTATTATTTACAACAATTTATAGAAATAAATATATAACTTCTTTTTTTAAAAAAATAACGTTTTATTGAAATTTCAAAATTTTTCATATAACAGTATAGGCTTTAAATAAAATGCAAAGTTTAAAATCATGTATTATTCGTTTTGGTCGCTTTTCAAATTTTACTAAATTTTAAACTTTTTTCGAAACATTTAAATAAGTAATTAATTAAAAATTAGTGCCAACTTAATGACATTATCCATGGATCGAGTTGAGTTAAATTTCTTCGTCTTTATAAGTGCGTGGTCTGATTAAATAATAGGTGCCTACCTACCAACAGTTTTGGCATTTTTGTTTATTGCTCGCATTTTAATACTGTCACTAAATCCATCTCCCAAGCGTTTAACATGATCTAGTTTTAGATTTACAGATTTGAGAAATTTAATGAGAGATCTTCGTATAAAATAAACAACTCATTGTCGTTTCAAAAATATTCAAACGGGCTGTTTCATTGATGAAATCTTGATGGATCTTACTCAACAGTAAATAATGTAAATCATTTTAAAGCAAATTGATCTAACCCTGTTTTACATCACACATTACTTCAACAAAAGGTGTTAATCATAATTGATAGGTCGACTGATATCACTTCCGAGAGAACATAAAAAAATGCAAACAAATAAAAATGATAAAAACACTCGAATATCAAAAAAGCAGCCAGATGAGATGAAATGATCACTTTGACGAATGTCCGAGGAATTTTAATGGGTATATCTACACGTAAGATATTTGATAGTAGTTCCATACGGACGGTCAAAAGGTAATCTGCCGGAAAGATTAACATAAAGATATTTACAATTGCCCCTATTTAGGAAGAATACTAACAATTTATATTTAAAATCAAATTATGATTTTATATTCGTACAAAAATTTCAAAACTCAAATACATATAATAAAACAAATTAATACCAAGCTTTCGGTAGCTCAACTTCTTAACATAATGCAGTTTTGAAAAATACGAGTTTTGAAAAACAATGAAACAAAGAAGGGTTTAGACCTAATAAAACACCACCTGATGGGTGGTGGCTGAGTGGTTAGCGCGCTGTGTTATTAATCCAGTGGTCGCGAGTTCGAATCCTGCCACGGCCGATTTCGTTCACCAATATTACAAGCATTTATGTATAAGGATGTATTTGTACTTGTTACGAAGACGTATTCATTAAAAAAATTACAAACTATCTTTTTGAGTTTATGTAGGTACCTCAATTATTTCCCAAACTTGTCATTTGGTACTTCATATTTTTACAGTCGCATATATAGGTACGCAAACATTGGATTTTTTCAATTAAATTCAATTATCTCTTACGACAATATTTTACCATCTCAATGGAGACGAAGTTGGAATACTATAGGAGAACCAGGTTCTGAAATCACCTACAGGGCTCACGACCTGTCATCGGCTGATCGAAGTGATTACTTTATGCGCTTGCGCAACGTTCACCAATTATGGCTTCGTATTGAATTCCCTATCAATCCAATTTTAATATTCCACAAAGATTTAAACCCTTTCACAGGACGATCATCCAATGAAATAAAGTATATCTATGCGGAACTTAAATTAGTATTTTTTTAATAAAACCATAAAATTAGAATAGTGGTTCACTATCAGTTGGCAACAAAAAAAATGTGGAGCGTATTGCGAAAGATTCAAAATCATGGCCTCATTGCTTCAACACAACATAGACAAAATCATTGTCTTACAATGTCATTGCTTCAACACAACATAGACAAAATCATTACCTATCAATACCATTGCTTCAACACAACATAGACAAAATCATTACCTATCAATACCATTGCTTCAACACAACATAGACATAATCATTGCCTTACAATGTCATTGCTTCAACACAACATAGACAAAATCATTACCTATCAATACCATTGCTTCAACACAACATAGACAAAATCATTGCCTTACAATGTCATTGCTTCAACACAACATAGACAAAATTAAAATATCAATTCTGATATTGTTTCTATGAATTTTATTCGTGAATTCAAAAGAGTTTTTGTAAATAATAGAAAGAACATAATATACATACCTATTGTAAAAGATAACTGCTATACTAGACAGAGTCTTTTAATGCATGATTAGTATTATATATACTTACATATGGGATATAATGCACGTTGTCAGAGACACACCCGTATAAAATAATAAATCTAAACAATGATGTGTAGGAATGGCAATTGGTATCCGCAAGATACGTTCAACGATCGATTACCTGAACTGAGCAATATATCTATGTATGTATGTATGCATGATCACTTTGATAATATGGAGTCGTGATAATCTCGCCTTATCTTCCTATTGCATCATGAATTTACCAGTAAATGCACATACTGACATTTTACTTCAACATATTTTAATATGTCTACATTCTTCATACGGGAAAATTAAACATCTTTACCCACGCACAAAATCTTTGTTTTTAGAACAAGGCCGAGACTAGTTAGTTAGATTGGCGACTTTCGTGGCTCAGTTGGTTAGTAGGCATCTTACTGCTGATTCAAGGTTCCAGGGTTCGATTCCCGGTGGATACAAAGTTTTTAATTGTGTTTTTAGTCTGGATCTGTAAGAAGATTAATATCGTAAGTCTCCAGAATGTGGCAACTTGTTATTGGTTGCGTGTTAAATCAATATTTGACATAGTACCTGTTAGTTGCCTAAAAAGCAATATAAAATAAAAATAAATAAAATAATATAAATATTTGTAATCCCCTCTATACTACCCGCTTTGTTTTATTCCTATATATATATATATATATATATATATATATATATATATATATATATATATATATATATATATATATATATATATATATATATATATATATATATATATATATATATATATATATATATATATATATATATATATATATATATATATATATATATATATATATATATATATATATATATATATATATATATATATATATATATATATATATATATATATATATATATATATATATATATATATATTTGATATTTGATGTTTTCGCGGGTGAAATATGTTATAATATTTTTATCTCGGTTTTCCCGTGTCAGTAGGTCTTGACTAAGACCATTTGTCTTCCGACGTTTCGCCTGAATATCACCAGGCATTTTCAAGGACTTAACGAAAAGCACGCGCGCGACACACGTCTACTCACGGTGAGCTTTCAGTGTGAGTAGACGTGTGTCGCGCGCGTGCTTTTCGTTAAGTCCTTGAAAATGCCTGGTGATATTCAGGCGAAACGTCGGAAGACAAATGGTCTTAGTCAAGACCTACTGACACGGGAAAACCGAGATAAAAATATTATAACATATTTCACCCGTGAAAACATCAAATATAACATATATATATATATATATATATATATATATATATATATATATATATATATATATATATATATATATATATATATATATATATATATATATATATATATATATATATATATATATATATATATATATATATATATATATATATATATATATATATATATATATATATATATATATATATATATATATATATATATATATATATATATATATATATATATATATATATATATATATATATATATGTATATATATATATATATATATATATATATATATATATATATATATATATATATATATATATATATATATATATATATATATATATATATATATATATATATATTTCATTTAAGTTTTTATCAGTGTACCTACTCTTCTTTCTTTCTCCTTAGCCCGTTTCTATCGGAGTACGCTTTGACCATGATCCTGGAATTGGCGAGTCTGGTTATTACAATGAAGCGACTGCCATCTGACCTTAGAAAGGGGAACCAAACAAATTGGATCATGGCAACACATAGCTAGTGATATAACAAATGGCTACACATAGTGTACCTACTGTAATGAGGAATAAAATACATAGCTCAAAATTTAAGTAAAAATAATATATTACTGACAAACTTTATAACACCTCAATAGAGACGAAGTTGGGATATTATAGAAGAACCAGGAACTCAAGGCACCTACAGGGCTTACGACCTTTATCGGCTGGTTTACGTGATCACTTTATGCGCTTACGCATCGTTCTCCGAAAATAAGGTTTCTTCGTTACTTCAATAATATAATTCCATATTTTCAGTTGAATTGTTACACATTATTCAAATATATAGAACTTTCAAAAATAACATTAGTAAGGGAACTCAATAAGAAGGCATAATTGGTGAAAGTTGCGCAAGCACAAAAAGTGATCACGTAAACCAGCCGATGACAGGCCGTAAGCCCTGTAGGTGCCTTGAATTCCTGGTTCTTTTATAATATCCCAACTTTGTCTCTATTGAGATGCTAAAAAGTTTTCCAATAAAAACACAATTTGACTCCCGTCAGGGAAAAAAATCCAATGTTTGCGTATATGCAATTAAAAAATAATATTCAATAAAAATAATACATTACAGACTCTTATTTTAGATTTTTCACAAATATGTTAATATTGATTTCTTTGAGTAGGTATTTGATATGTTCATATGGTTGGTTACCTTTGCCCATACGACACTTTAATATGCAATATGTGCGATTTCATAATATTTAGAAACAATTGTATGGAGAGTCGTGATCTCCTCGAATGGTTTCGATTCAGGAATTGGCACGAAAATAAATTTATACTTCATAGACACACACACACACACACACATTACATGTCGTAACATAAGACTATAAATCTTATAGTATGACATTGCAAAGACTGTAAAGCATAAGAACAAACCTTACATACATATACCAACAGACAATTTAAATCCAAAGATAGCTGGAAATATGTAATCTTAACATGGACAGCTCTTATTTATGTACATATCTATCTCATTGTTTCCAACAATACGGGGACATCTGTTAGGTATAATTTTATTATGAAAATTTCTGTAAAATAACTTACAACCGTTGACCCAAATTACGATGATTTTCAATTTTTTTAGTTTATTTGAACATTGTGAGGTGGAGCCGTCAGATAAGATGATACTGGAGATATTATGTAGAAAGGATGAATCCAGAAAAGCTACCAAAGTTTGCGAAATTGATGGAAGGAGAGCTGAACATCCTCGTACCTCTAGAAACAAATCATAGATCTATCAAAAGAGGAAGAAGAAGAATGATGTTTAAACAGAACCAATAAAAAGTACCTAAAAAACATGCTTTCTATATGTCGAAATACGCTAAAAAAAGTTGAAACATAATTATCATCCAAAAATACTCCTTGAATGTAAGGAAAAAAGTATATAATTTTTTTTTTTCAATTTAAATGTATAAATTTAGTATTCCTCCTCTAAAATAGAATAACGTTCCCATAGGTTTGTATGTATTTTATAAGAAATCAGTCATAATGTTTTCACCGGATGCCAAATTTTCTAATATCATTGAGAATAGACCATTTTGATGTGATGATATGTTGATATCATTTTTCTTGCGAAGCCTCTTTAGAATCGCTTATTTCAGAAACATCTATTGTTACAATTCCAATTACACTCTTGATGCATACACGCCAATATACATAAACTATTCTCATACTTATAACAGTACCCACACATTTTGAATCATTTTCATACGAAAAAAATCTCATTTACATTGTAATACACGAATACTGTGCATATCACAAAACATTAAACCACTTAAATGCGTAAAAAAATAGTTTGTTCGTTAATTAATTTTCCAATTATTTAATATTAATTATAAGCATATAACACACTTTAAACTTTTTAATATTTTTTAATAACAGCCCGAAATCCATGTGAACATAGACAATGAGCTGTTTATATTATAATTTTAATTTTAAGTAATATAATTATTACCGTATTGTGTCGATCTATTTGTATTAGCATTATAACACATTATGTAGAGTAGATATAGATAATAATATATTAGATATTTCAATCAAAATTCCCAACACATTCACATTTTGATGGTTATGTTAACATCGTTCATACTAACTGCCTTTGAATTCTATATCAATCTCTTATCAACATATAATATAATCATTAAAGTGAATAAGAGTATACCATTGTTTTATACGACGGATCATTAATTAATAAAAAAAAGTTCATATTATCTTTATATAAGCGGTGACGCTACTGTTTCACAGTTCAATTAAATGTTTTGATTCTTACAAAGTGAGATAAATAATAAATCTTTATTCGTGAATTTAAAAGAACTATTTTTTAAATTGAATGGTTTTTATTCCCAACAAAATTGAACATAGGAGTAAACTTATATAGGAGTAAAAGTTTTAATAATATTGATGTAAATTATAAAGACTATTAAAGGTAATGTAATAATTAATACATATAGAATCGTAAAAGGCCGATACGGTGATAATCATGAATCAGTTGAGTATATATGTACCAAGAACCTCTTCATAACCTAATCTTTTGATATTATATTATATGGATGGGTGAATTATTTCCAATTGAAAGCTCGATCGGTAAGATTGTTTCATTTTATTTTGATTTTTAAAATAATTTACAATTTATGCGTATCAGTCTGCGAATTCTTTTGAAGAAGTGCGTAATAGTAATAATTACAATTGAGTATTATTATTTGTTAATTAAATAATGAATTACTATATTTTGGATTCTACATATGTTATTTATTTAAGGCCGATAGCTATTTCGCCTTGTTAGGACATCTTTAAGACTATTCAAGATTCAAGACGATCTTGAAGATGCATTAAGAAGGCGAAATGGTTATCGACCTTAAAGAAATAACATACGTAGAATCCAAAACAAAGTGTTTTATTTTTTAAATGATTATGAAATAGAATTCTACCAAATGAATAATTCTCAATACCTCCTACTCAAAGTTGTAGAGAGTCGGTGAAGACCAAGCGGAGTGGAAGAAGAGATACATCGCGTTGATATTAACCAATCCCCAAGATTGAAACCATAAAATAAGTATTAGATACGTCTATCAAATTTAACAAAATTGTTGGTACTAAATAATTGAAGAATTTGACAAATAAATTCGTGAGAACTCTATATTATTATCTAATCGGTGGTTTAAATACTTTACATACCTATATCATTTATTATTTTGATTAAGTCGTTTTAACTTGATGGTTTGGTTCTGCAGTGGCCTCCGAATTGAGAAGGAACTGGTGTCTCAGTGTTCCCGCTGTAATGACCCAGGACATACGAACAAGGAGGCCCGACCCTAGATAAACCGGGATAGGGAAGCAACAAAAAGAAACAAGAAGACCTAATACGCCATAAATACAGTAAGACAAAGCTTCTAATATTTACTCTCCGGTTTAGAATTTGAAGTTGAAAATACGTTATCCTTACTCTCCAGTATTAAGTAGTGAAGACTTTCTAACATTATAGTGTGTAGAGTTATAAAAGAAGATACAAATTACCAGGTTGATGGTTGTAGCAGACCAATACCAAGAAATCTAAGACACATTCTCCACGTATGTAAAACAGTTCAACCAAATGACTTAGAATCAGACACCTGCAATCTATCTTATGGATGGCCCAGGAAACAGCGCTAATTTACTATGTGAAACAATTGAATTACCTCTAGATAAGTGCTGCTTTAGATAAACCTCTTTACTAACATCATTTGAATACATATCGTGAGTGAAAATATTTGGATAGAACGCGGACATTAGTCCACTAATGATTGGCCAGTGGATTTTTGAATTATTTATAGAATGTATGTATGTAAAAAGCAGTATGTTTTTGATCGTAAAATATGGTAAAATAACATTCTGTAATGAGCCAAAGTTGCATATTATACACGCCATTGAAATATACCTACTCGTAGATATTGTCTGCGTTCAACCAGATTTCTCGATGGTAAAATGTGTGCATAATTCAGGTTCATTTTTCAGGCGCCAATTCCTGAACTGTGAGTTACTCTACAAAACATAGTTATTGTTTTTCGTAATATTTTTAATATACATTAAAAATAAAAAAAAAACATTTATAACTTAATACCAATGTTTATTTAGACTTAACCTACAATACCAGTTTCATGCTAAGCACATTTTCAAACCGGTTGTAGGTTGTAATCACAGAACAGACAATCTATAGAAGTATTTTTAACAAATTCGTCTGCGTACCCACTGATCGTCTAAATACCATTGACCATTTGACCGTCATCTGGCGCTGTGAAAGCATCAGGTGTTTCGGCCCTGAACATTTTAAGGGTGTGCCTACCCTTACATTGTACCCCATTCCTCAGCCCAAGTGGCTTCAATGTTTGGATGATTTTAACATGTGTTTAACAGATATGCTAATTCTGTAGATTGTCTGTTCTGTGGTTGTAATCTAAATAAACAGTGGAATTAAGTTATAAACGTTTTTTTTTTATTTTTAATGTTTATTAAAAATTTCAAGAAATTTTAATGGGATTCCAACAAGAACTTTCGATCAAAAAATTAAATCTAAATGTTGTATTTGATTAATTACTACTTATTTATACTTATTGGTGTAATGCATTTTTCTTATCATATTTTTTTTTGTTTTTATTTTCGTAATCAAACTGTGTGCTATATTGTTCATATTGTCATTCTTTGTAATCTGTTTGATTATAAAATTGTTTTATATCAATATTATGTACAAAAAGATAAACAAATAAGTATATTCAATTAAGTTTAACGTTATTTTTATTGACCATAACGTTATTTTTATTGATCATTTGACTTCCGAAAGGGTAAAAAAATTTCAATGTTTGCGTATATGCAATTAAAAAAATATTCGAAGTTTAACGTTTTTTCGTTTACAGAATGGAAGTTCATAATGAAATTATTACAAGCATGACATAGTTTTAATCCACGTTATAATGAGTTTTGAGCCCGAATGCTTTCGATTTCGAACAAAATCGCTCAGACTCAAAACTCATTATAACGAGAATTAAAATTGTATCATAATAATAATAAACACTTTCTTGCACCCTTCGCAAGTGGCGAGTTGATTTCCGTACGGCAATTTCTTCCAACTAACCAGTGTTTCCAGCCCAGAGAATCAATATTTGCGAGAGAAACAAATTTCTCTTCTGCTGGGAATCGAACCCAGGACGCCCGCACGGAAACCGAACGGCTTACTTACTGTGCCACGGCGGTTGGCATACTTGTAATAATTTCAAATACAATCAGCTTATGTAATAGGATAATAAGACTAAAGCATCGATATTAGTCTGAAATTTGTATAATTTCATAAGTTTATACCATAAATTTTTAACATTTTTCAAACAGGTGCTGTCGTTGTGCTTTTGTCGATAAAACTTTTGTCGCGGTTAAAGAATACCAAATAATAAAGACTGTATCCTTTTACTATTCCCAAAAAATGATACAGAAGAGGAAATCAGTGTAAAATATTACAAATTATTGTAGGTCTCTAATAGAATATCTATATAGGTATGTATGGGTTTTGGGTACATCAGTTGTGAAATAAAGAAAAAATATTAAACCATGGTTAATTTGATCATATAGCATTCACAACTTAAACCATTTTTGATATTTGCCTATATTATCTAATGTACGGTAGATATATTGGTAGATTTATTTCCATAAATTTCATATTACTTGAATTTTTTTTTTTCTTCTTTTTGTTTCTAGTTTTTGTTTTTGCTTGCTTTTTTTATCATTATCTCTATTGTCTTATGTTGTCTTAAATTATCTTTTCTTTTACTACTTTTTTTATTATTTGAGTTATTGATGTATTTGCACTTATTGTTGTTTTGTTGTGCCTACATAGTTATTATTTATCTTGCCTTGTATTGTAAATGCCCTATTAAGGGCGTTCATATGTAATAAATAATAAATAAATAAATTGTACTTCTTTATTGATTAAACCTCCTAAATTAAATTTTGATAAAGATACACTTTCGCTACCGTATTTGAAGTACCGTGATTAACGACGTAGGTACCAATTATCGCTCTCATTTTGACTAAATAATAAAAGATACAATTTTGAGTGTAATACATCGAGTCTAGTAGGTATGTAAGGTTAACTAATTCCCATGTGATTTAGCCTTCATTCGTCGAGGTGGACACGGTTCCTAGTCACATGTGATATCCCCCACATGTAGTTGAGTTGAGCCGATATAGCCAGTGTTATTAGGGGTCAGGTTGAGCGATTGCCCGAGATTAATCTACCAAATAACGGAGTGACGATTTAAATATGTCGGCACAGCACGTCGACCGTGAAGATCTGTATCAGTCAGAAAGAATACGTGTTGCCGAAAAATGTTCTTGCATCAAAGTAATTAACGTAATTGTCAACCACGCAATCATTGTCATGCATTGCTCCGTGGGACTTAATTTATTTTTGTGAGATTCTCGCTTCAAAACAGCGAATGGAGAACAACAACAACAAAAAATATATGATTAATAAACGGTTTAATAATATTTAATATGCGGCACGCCTCGTTGCCAGATAATCTACTAACAGAGTGTGAAATGTGTGATGGAATCAAATTATTGTCTCTCGTGTGATTTCCGTTTATGTTCAGAAAAAAATAATTAGAATCAAATCAGAACGTACAAGAATCTAATTTAAGGTATATCACACGTTTACAAGTAGTTTACTTCAAAAACAGATTAGTTACATTCCTTAATTTTTGTCTCGTGAAATACAAAAATATAATAGCTTATTGGCACTATTTATTTATTTATTTATTTAGTTGCTTCTCGGGCAACCAACAGGTACTATGTCAAATATTAATTTAACACGCACCCAATAACAAGTTGCCACATTCTGGAGACTTACGATATTAATTGTCTGACAGATCCAGACTGAAAATACAATTAAAAACTGTGTCTCCACCGGGAATCGAACCCGGGACCTTTGGATCAGCAGTCAGATACCCAACCAACTGAGCCACGAAGGCCGACAATGTAGGCCCACGAAGGCGCTATGTTGAAATTATATTAATACTTTGTATGTACTCTGTTTTTCCATTCGACATTAGATTATTACTCCATAAAATGTACAAAAAATACACCATTTTATAGAAATGAAATGCATTAATTTCATCAACTCCACATAATTATGGTTATCTGACTGATGTATCCTTCCATTATATTAAGCACTAATAAGGACACTTTATTGATTCATTTCAAAAACACGCCCTCAAATAAAATGTGTATTTTTCTGGTTTGTATATTTATATTTATACAATTTAAAGGAAAGGAAAGAATTTTGAAATTAAATTATGTTATTTATTTTTTTTGTTTTTATGTCTTTTCTGTGAAATTGTTTTCGATATGTGTTTTTTATGTATGTTTGTAAAAGGCAATAATATGCCGTAAATTATTAAATAATGGATAACTTAATGAATCCATGATATCCCAAACATAATATATTTTACAAGCAGAAATAATTTTTCTTTATAAAAAGGAATAAATGAAACTTTTTCGTTTTAAGACAAAATGTATCCGGACATATATAAATAATACAAAACCTTATTTTCATTGTTTATTTATAAGTGACACTAACCAGCAAAAATAGATCGATCATTTTTTTGTATTTAATTTTAATTCATATTTTTGTTAAGTTTTATCAACAAATGTATTTTTTTTATCATAAAAGAATAGAAGTTGTCAGAAGGCACATTTTCATTTCTAACACAAAAAAATCTTTTGGCACCCAATTGAACGTAAATTTCAAATAATATTACATTAGTACACTTATTTCATAGCAAATAGATGTTTATTTTTATTAATCCGATTTTAATACGCTCGTAATTCAATTCTGGAATATAATCTGAGGTTCACATCCCTCGTATCCTCGTTCATCCCCTATACTCTTGTATATCATTTCCTCTGGCACCCAGCGAGACTCTTATAACACAATATAGGTGGTTAACTTTCAGAAAATGATAAAGAAAAGGGAATAAATACAATTATTTCTACCATATAATACGAAAAGAGCACCCTAGGGCCTAAAGTATAAGGTGGCGACTGGATGAATTGTATTACCATATAAAATACAACTTAGGCAGAATATCCCCATTGTCAACTATCTCAATTAGGTCCAATAATATAATTTTCCATCTGCCACTATACAAGAGTGATGGGACCTATGGGATATACGCCTGTTGCGTACACTTTTTGATAAACATTTTCATTTACCCACAATGTTAGTTTTTAGATTTTTTTGTTCCAATAATAGTGTTTTTGCAAGAAATTTGCATGTCTCTACAAAAGCTATAAATATCTCACTAAGGGGTCTCGAAGGAGCGAATTGTAATATGTATGATTAAAAAAATATGTGGAACCCTACAACTTCTCGTATTAGGATTTTATATCACAATTCGATTTTTGTGACAATTCATATCACAATTCGCTCATACTAGATCCCTTAAGGCACTTGTTAACGCCTATGACCTTGACCTTCTTATTTATGAAAAACGAAAAATATATATAACCAAATCTGTCTAACATCAAATATAAAATTTAGTGGTTTTTTTAATATTCAGAATAGTAGATCGGTACATTTTTAAAATCTCTTTCGACTAAAGTACAAATCTTCTACATAGTTTTTTTAGTTATTTACAGTAAAAAAAAAGCGTTTTACTAAAACAAGTTTTACAAGAAAAGTATTTAACATCTTTATTTTGAATACAGATGTAAAAATATACTGTTCTTTTTTTCAAAAACGTGTCTTTCGAGGGTCCTGAGGAAAAGATTTTCAAAATTTACTATAAAGTCTACCTACTATAGATTCAAATTCATCCAAATGTCGATTCCTTCAAGAGAATGAAATTCTATTGAAAGAAGAGGCAGTTTAAATCCAAGATGCGTGTACGAAGGAACATTTTATATGGCGCAGTGGACTTTTTGCATGCCAAAAACACCAACTTAGAGGCTTCGCAACATATATGTTCCTGTACATGGATTTACTCAGAATTCGGAGTAGAACATTTTATGTGAGTTTTGTGTGTCTGTGTATCCGTCCCCCCTTATAACCTTTGATCCGCTCAACAGAGCCTAAAATTTCAGAACATATAAACAGTTATAGGCTAACAAAACTTTTATACTCAGTATTGTGAATTTTTGTTTCAATCAAGGGTTATCAACTTCTGAAATTTTGGTTAATTTTTCCATATGTCTCAGAAATCATAAAAGCTAGAACGCTGAAAATTGGTATAAATATAGACAATATAAAAAAAGCCGAAACACCCCAACTAGATAATTTAATTTTCTATAAAAAATATTGACATTGTATTAGCACATCTCAATTTTTTTTTTAACAATTTTTATAAAAACTTAATTTAGTGACGACATTGCTTCATATAATTTGTATGGCACTCGCCTACACACAATATCTAAGAAGACTTAATTGTTTGATACTAATCTCCAAACATACATACATACCACCATGCAGTTTTCATATTATGGGTAGGATCAAAGGACTGACCTCCATCCTATCTTGACATACATACCTAGGTACATGTGTTGTATAGAAAACCAAATATCTTAAAATATTAAATAATTTGTATTTATGGGTTTATAGTTTGTTACTTATTCTTCAACTATACATACTATCGCTATCGACAGTTGGATCTCATGTGTTACATGCAACTAGTTATACTTATGTAATGTATGTCAGTTTTCAGCGTTCCATTTAAAGGTAGTATCGACATAGATGCAAGAGATGAAAAATAAAGTTCTCAGACGAATGTTGGGAATATAATATCAAATTGACTCTTTGAGAATGAAAATACAGTTAAATTGATATTTTACAAATAATTAATTGCTGTAAGACTTTCAAAATAATGTTATATTTTCTATTTATTTAAGGAAATTGAGTCAAGGTAAAATAATAAAGCAATTTATTTAACACGATGCGTGCACTGTAAATGAAACCAAAATCATTTGTTGTTTTGGTTCGTCTAAAAAAAAGTTTGAATAATTTTTATTATTGCTTAAATTGTATTCTCACAGATTTTAATAGTTTATTTATACATCAGTATTCAATGATGTCGGTAGCAAAAGTGATTTGAGGCCATGATAGTTGATAGTTGAGATGAATCAATTGACAAAACATTAAATTTCCAAAATAAATATTTCAACCATACTTCTCTTTTACCTTATCTTAACTGCTGACTGAAGTTTACCTGCTTTTCAAATCATCTCGTCGTATTCCAAGTGATCATCATCATCAAATTTAGGTAAGTACATATGTGATTCTTGTTTACTTTTCATATTAGGTATAGGTTTTAATTTTTTGATATTTTGCAATTTTGAATTATTAAAAAGTTTAAATATTGTGAAATAAATTTTTCAATATCGCTAAGTCATGAATATATGAATCAGGTATATTTTGCAATTCTAGTCAGCTCCTGATAAATAGAATGAGTTTTTAGTTTCTCACATATTTTAGAATTTGATTGAAATTATTCATGAAATAGAAAGGACAATCAATAGATCACTTATTATGCTAATAACTATATTATCATCTTCTTGTTATTACTTGAAACCAAAAACTACTAACTCATTTCTATCATGATGAAACATGTTGAAAGGTATTCAGTGTAAGGCAATGACTATTGATTTTATTATTGGTCTGTTATGTAACGCATATTATAGGTATGTACATTGTACATATCACTTACTTGGTGAATAGGGTAGTAATTTGAAAATGAATCTGATGACAAAAATTATTGTTTTAAAAAATGGACATTCTTCTTAACAATCAAAATGTTAACAAATTAAAAAAAACTTTACCTTTGTTTTTAACTTTAACCCTCACTGCAATTAATTATATTGATACTTGAAATCATGGTGTATTATTGACGACCTTTAGCCAAATAATGAATCTATGACGATTTCAAAATAACATAATATTTTTTAACAGATTTTTAATTATCTCAATAGAGACGAAGTTGGAATATTTACTGTAGGAGAACCTTTCAAGGCACCTACAGGGCTTACGACCTGTCATCGGCTGGTTTACGTGATCACTTTATGCGCTTGCGCAACGTTCACCAATTATGCCTTTTAATGAGATCCCTATCAATTCAATTTTGAAAGTTCTATATATTGTAATACTGAAATTCTTTTCGCTTGAAAATAAGGAATTTTTACTACAGCCATCTATGGGTGAAATTATGAACAACAATCTTATTATTTTTATTTATTTTGTTGGAACGCCATCTATTGAGAGAATTGGTTTTTCGTAAATAATGAAAGCTACAATTCTTATATCTGAGGTGACAATGCATTTTTCGCATAGAAGTCACCCCTGAATTGCGCCAGACTTATAAGGTCATTTTTGTCTTATTTACCTACTTGTACCAATGTGTAAGTAATCGAATATTTTTATTATTGCATATGCGCAAACATTGGATTTTTTTCCCTGTCGGGAGTCAAAGATATTTTTTAACAGATTTTTAATTATCTCAATAGAGACGAAGTTGGAATATTTACTGTAGGAGAACCGGGAATTATTATTGCATATGCGCAAACATTGGATTTTTTTCTCATATAGAACTTAGATTACAATATATAGAACTTTCAAAATTGAATTGATAGGGATCTCATTAAAAGGCATAATTGGTGAACGTTGCGCAAGCGCATAAAGTGATCACGTAAACCAGCCGATGACAGGTCGTAAGCCCTGAAGTGCCTTGATTTCCCGGTTCTCCTACAGTAAATATTCCAACTTCGTCTCTATTGAGATAATTAAAAATCTGTTGAAAAATATCTTTGACTCCCGACAGGGAAAAAAACATAATATTTGTTTTATAAAAATGGAATAATACAACATACTCGAGTTCTTGGGGTGAACGATCTTAGCATTTAAATCCGACCCTTGTGACAATGATAAAAGAGTCTCTATATAGGTACCAAGATTTTGTATTAATGTAGACAGAAGGTTCAATATTTGCTAAACTAACAGTATCATAGCGAACAAAATTCAATTTCTGTCTCATATGGAATGACCAAACCACAATGCCCAGTCGAGTTGTCTTAAATTCATCAAACACACGAAATACTCACGTATGAGAACGTCCAAATTCTATTGTAAATCATTGCAATTTCATTGAAAGTCTGCATAATCCTAACAGTTAGTTTATTTTCATGGATACCTAATTTATAATTCATATATTATATTACATTATGTAATGTACAACGTATAAATCATGATTATTGACAGGGCAAATCTCCTACAGCTTTCGGGAAGACTGCAAGGTCTGGAAACTGTTAAGAACATTGTATATACCTAGGTTCTCAAATCAGTGCTGAGGGTGTGAGTGAGAAGGAAATAAAAAGACTAAAAATGCTTTAACACGTCCCTGGCTAAAAATGCTTTAACACGTCTGAACAAGATCTGGAAAGATCGAGATATTTCTAACTCCACCAAGATTAAAATCATCAGAACTCTCATCTTCCCAATATTCATATTTTCAGCCGAAACCTGGACAATGAAGTCCCGTGATCATACCAGGATTGACGCATTTGAAATTTGGTGTTGGCTTCACATGCTGAGGATTCCGTGGACTGCAAGAAGAACGAATGACTCGGTCCTTAAAGATCTCAAAATAAAAGAAAGATTGTCTACAGTATGCAGCCGCCGGGCATTGAGCTTCTTTGGTCACATCGCCAGGAGAGAGCCAGGTAACCTGGAAAAAAAGTATTATCACAGGAAGTGTACCAGGTAAAAGAAGTATAGACAGATCTCCTGCGGAATGGTGTGACCAAATTAAGGAGATGACCGGGAACGACCTTTATTCGGCGGTGCGAGCTGCGGAGGGCAGAGAGGACTGGAGGCGACTAGTTCTGTCCATTAGCGGCCCCATAGATCACGTCCCTCAGCATTGAGGAACCGAAGAAGAAGAAGATAAATCATTTATTCGTAACTAGCGACAGATTTGCGGGTGTATATTACATAATAAAATGAAACACTACATATGAATGTCTCGTCTCACCTAAAAAGGCAACTTTCTGAACAGGTCGTGAACCTCATTGCTAAACTAGGTGATATGGCTGGGGTACACTGAATTACCTGCTAGTGCAGCGCACTTCAACTATGCAACGGATCCGTCAAAATATTATACATATAGATTCATGAAAGTTTTTTTCCTGCTTAAATTTCAAATAATAATTTAAAAATATATATACTGGGATGGGGAGGGGCGGAAAAAACTCTGATGGAACCGGTAAAAAGAGCCCAAAAGGCTGTAATTAGATTAATTAATAAACGTCCATGAAGATGCCCATCTGGTCAACTTTTTATGGAATATTTTGTACTGGACGTTAGGCAAATTTACATGTTAAAATTAGGTACATATCTCTTTTCACACAGGACAATTCATAATCATGCTACACATACACATAACACACGAACAAATCTGAATCTTATAGTTCCAATAATTAAAACCACTTTTAGTCAAAGATTCTACACTTTCCTTGGACCAAGACTATTCAATAAACTTACAAACTACATGAAAGAAAAAAAAATAGAACCCAATAATACACACCAATTGCGGACGATACTAACCAAATGGCTAATCCATTTGGTTAGGAAGGAATCGGAGGACCTTCTATGTAGTGTGTTAGAATATAATGACATTATGAGTACTATGCTGCACGACAGAAAAATCAGCTGTATTGCAAAGAAACGGAAAGCTGGGTGATTCGACACAGTCAATGGACTGGTGAATTATCCAGGTGTCATCAATAAGAAAAACATACCAGTTACTACTATTATTTTTAAGATTTTACCTTTATTATATTCTAGAAACTTTTGTACTATTTTTATTTTTTCCTTTGTTTCTGTTTTTGATTATATTGTTATTTTTTGTTTATATTTTTATTTATATTTTTTATTTTTTTGTTTCATCATTTTCTTTTTACTTTTTGTTATGTTATTACTTTTTTTTTTCTTTAGTTTTTGTTATTACTTTTGTTATTATTTTTGTCTCTTTTGTCGTGGTTACTTTTTTTTATATTGTTTATATTTTTTTATTTATCTTGTTTATTTTTCTTTTTCATATGTACCTATGCATAAAAATGTAGTAGTAAGCCAGTTAATAATAAATAAATAAAAATAAAACTAATTCTTACTTTAATTTAAACGGTCTTTAACAGCTTTTTGATTTTCTGTATAATTCTTTCGAGTTTTGAAATGGAATCGCATTTAAAGAAACACTTAGTCGTGACACTGTGGAAGTGTTCAAAGACCGAATGGTATGCATGTGGCTATAGAAATTATGTAGTTGTATAATAATATAATATGAGTACCTACTTGAGATGTACCATTCTAGACTAACAAGAAGGTGAAGAGAAGCAAGACGTGCTGTTAACCAGGACCAGGACAATTACAACGAAGCACGATACACCTCTTGTACGTTGGACTATTAAGTAAGTTAAATCAATAAATCTCAAATCGGTAGAATTTATTATAATGCACAGAGGATCTTCTCTTGTAAAATACCGTTTACAAGATATTCTACAACTAAATTAACAAGCTCCAACTTATAATGCATATTGATTATTATTTATAGCTCACATGGTTTTTCATTATCACCTTCATTTATTTAGGTAGATAGGTAAATGAAAACCAAACGAGTGGGTTGTGGCCAACGCTAAACTCCTCACTAACAAGTCATTCTATAAAGTATTCAAATTTTGTATGGAAAATATTCAGCATTTTCATGAAATGAGTTTGTTAAATTATTTTTTAATAAAATATTTTACTATGAAAACTTGATAAATCTTCAATGCCATTTTATGTAAGTGGTGTGTCTTTTTACCAATTTGAAAATAAAAATTTCAAATTTTAAGTTTCCTGAGCTTGGGGTCACTTCAAATATTTGACAGTTAAAAACTTGAGAAGCACTATTCAGATATCCTTCAAAATCTTATGAGGTCTAAGCGAGTATTAGGTATACATATTAGCAAAATTTGAAAAGAATCGAATGAGTACATTAGTCGATAATTGATAAAGTAAAATAAACACGCCGTACATAGCACACAGCACATAGCACACAGCACACTGCACATAGCATACACACACAGATACATTGAGATGAAACTTATAATTTGCAATAAAAAAATTGCCTTAAAAATTGCGAAATCATATCTCCCCACTATATCCCCTAGGGTTAGTGAGGAATAAAAATATACCAAGTAAATTGAATCACTTTTGAATATGGAACTTTTATAAGAATTAATAAAAACCTTTATATTTCAGTTTATTTTGTACGTAACTTATAGTGATGAGTAAAAGTCCTGCAAGTCTTGGTCTTGATCTTGCGAGACTTACAAGACCAAGACCAAAACCGTATATGTATGTAGCTGCAAGACCAAGAGTCTTACTGTCTCGCAAAATTTTATAAACTTATTTATGAGAATGAATAAGATGCAGTGCGGACAGGAATGGAATGAGAGGTCGAGGCCACCCAAGAAAGAGATGGCAGGATGGTACTATATTCTGAATGAGGTAAATGTTCGCAATAAAGCGTGTACACTGGAAGAACATGTTTTTTAAGACGATGCATGAATATGGATGAGGCAATGGATGCGTGCCAGGATAGAAAAATGTGGCGTATGTATTTTCAAAAATTTATGTATTTTTAATTTAAAAGTAAGCAAATTACTACTTAGGTACTATCGACATAATACTGTAAATTGATGTTTTATGGCATGTTTCATTGGAATTTTTGAATTTCAAAAATATTTTTTGCAAAATCAAGACCAAGGCCGGAGGTGCAAGACCATGACTGGAGGATCAAGACCATGACCGGGGGTGCAAGATCAAGACTACCCCGATCTCGGTCTCGCATTTGCTCATCACTAGTTACTTTTCGATTATAAACTGTTTACTTCCTTCAATTGTCATTGTAATGTAATTATTTTGGTATAAACTGTTTGGGTTTGGGTTCAAATCTCGCCTCTACCGATTTCGTTCACATAATATAGCACGAGCAATATTACTGAATTTAGGGAATGTATGATAAAAATACTATGATAATATATTTTATATATAAATTTAAAACATTCATCGTATCATATGCATAATATTATTTTTCAGATTTCAAATTTATTGTCATTATAAATTTACAGATATGTTGTATTTTTTTAGTAAGTCAAGAAGTTAGGTATGTAGGTATTATGGCTGCAATTAAAATGGCGATAGGTACAACATTGTAATTTTGAATTGCGATTGAAAAGTAGGTACAAATTTATTGTTGCGCTGTTATACGTATTTTCTCATCACGACATTTGTTGATTCCATGGATGAATTACAAAATATTGATTAGGTATGCAGTTTTTATAATAACACATCCGCCCCCGTTCGTGAAGACGGGGGACCATTTAACTACTTGCCCATTATGTTAACGAAGGTATCCATCCATCCAGTCTATTGATTACACCACACCATTCTTACTTTTCATACTACCTTCAAACACACACAATGTGTTTATAAATGCAACCTATATGTCTCTATCTCCTGTGAAGTAATACAATAATATATACACTGCTATATTATACGAAAATACTGGTGGAGTGGAGACAAGAGACCACAAGGGCGACCACCTAACAGATTAAAAGATTTGTTGGACCACAGTGGATGGGAGTCGCACAGGAACGGGAAGAGTGGAGAAGGAGTGGGGAGGCCTATGTCCTTCAGTGAGCAAACACAGGCTGATGATGATGATGATGATACACTGCTAGCCCTATAGAAGAGGCATTAATCAATTATTTAGTTTATTTATTTATCTATTTATTTATTTATTTAATTATTTGTTTATTTATTTATATATTTATTAATTTATTTATTTATTCATTTATTCATTTATTTATTTATTATTTATTTATTTATTAATTTATTTATTTATTTATTTATTTATTTATTAATTTATTTATTTATTTATTTATTTATTTATTAATTTATTTATTTATTTATTTATTTATTTATTTATTTATTTGTTAATTAATTAATTTTTTTTTTTTTATTTTTATTTTTATTTATTATTTTTTTTTTTTATACATTGCACATTGGCGAAATATATTGCAAATATATTGACTTGACTGAATTACATATTATGTGTAAATGGTGTAGTAAAATTAAATAAATACATGATTTTTTCTATCATAGATTAGGTCCAATAACTTTTCAAACTTACAAAATTAAGAATTACCATTGAATTTTGACCTCTGCGCGATCACTACCAACTATCTATCAATATTTAACTTATCTCACATTGTCATACATACCTATTACCTACACAATATATTAATCTATCTGATTTCCTTGGCATTTACTTAATGTTTTTTTCTGACATATGTAATATGCATATTAAATGCATTAACATTTTTCTGACATATGTAATATGCATATTAAATGCATTAACATTTTTCTTTGATTTAATATTCAACGAATATAATTTAATTTCAACGATTTTAATGATAATAAGTAATGGGTACAAATATAAACAGCATCGTTTGATGATATGTAACTGCGGAAGATGTACCTTATCTTAAAAAATGAAACTACTGAAAGCTATGTATGTCAAAAGGTCATTTATTTCAGTTTATAGGTCCATAAAGTAAAACTCGCACACTCTTTAAACATGCAATTTAAAATTATAATAAATTTCTACGTTTCTGAATCAATTATATTCAGATGATTATTATTTATTGATACACTTAAAACTTATTCATTTGATAATTTTTATCGTACGGACAAATGTGTTCTCTTCTGCATAAGTCAGATAACAGTAGGTAGAATCGGTGTGACAGAAGGGTCCGACGTGGGGTGCGAACCCGGGGTCGAGGATTGCGCAAACATTCGTGACCAGCAATCGGCGATTTTGATTGCAAGACAAACCATTTTGCCATAGGTAGAACATTATAAATTGAAAATCCACCATCTCTTGATGCTCGCATTTATAATGTAAAAACTCAACTCTTTCTCACACAACTACAAACTATTTTTTTCGAGACATTGCTTTTCAAAAGTTCGTGTATGCACAGATTTAGTTTTAAATATTCAGTCATCGATGTTTTCATTATAAATGCTATAAAAAACAATCATAGCTACAATCCACATAGGAGTCTGGGCGTTTTCGATGATGAAACCATCAGAACCCAAGTTCTCAAAATATATAATAAATAAAATTTGAGCCAACAAATCTTTCGTACTCAGAATTTTGAATTTTTATTTTATTTTTCCATATATCTCAAAAACAAGAAAAGCTGCATGTTTTGTATAGAAAATAAAAATCTTAAAATATTCAATAATTTGGATTTAAAGGCTTATAGTTTGGTACGTATTTTTTATTCTTCAACTATACATACCATCGCCATCGACTGTTGGATCTCATGTGTTACATACCTACAACTAGTTTTAATATAGTTGTATGAATTTTTTTATAATATATAAAAAATATATAAAAATACTTCTCGGCCAACTAACAGGTACTATGTCAAATATTGATTTAACACGCACCCAATAACAAGTTGCCACATTCTGGAGACTTACGATATTAATCGTCTCACAGATCCAGACTGAAAACACAATTAAAAACTGTGTCTCCACCGGGAATCGAACCCGGGACCTTTGGATCAGCAGTCAGATACCTAACCAACTGAGCCATGAAGGCCGACAATATACAGTTATGTACATATTCGTTCTCACAGGGAATTTTTCTAGTACTTTAAATACAATTATTTGAATTTGTGCCTTATTTAATTGTTCCAAGAAATATGATACTCGTCTATAAAATATGATACGTCAATTTTCTAGGCTGGAAGCACTGTTACCTGTTGTAATATTTGGGGTAGATAGAGAGAACCGAACGTCAGACTCCTCTCTCTTGACATACATTTCTCGCTTCATTCACGTCCATGCGTCGTCTCATACACGCTCTTCTGTTATTCTTACTTCTGGCGTCTCCATCTTTCAAAATTCCATCTAAGTATGTGATTCTGCCTACTTTTCCTTACCTGACCTCTACTTTTCGTTCCTCTTTTATAAGCCTTGTATACTATTTTTGTCAGACGGTCATCACTCATTCTTTCTTTGTGGCCAAACCACCTAAGGGCATTTATTTTCATCTCCATCCTTCAAAATTCCATCAAAGTATGTGATTCTGCCAACTTTTCCTTAGCTGACCTCTACTTTTCGTTCCTCTTTTATAAGCCTTGTATACTTTTTTGTCGGACGGTCATCGCTCATTCTTTCTATGTGGCCAAACCACCTAAGGGCATTTATTTTCATCCTTTTCAATCATACATTCTCGTACATAAAAAAAATCATCGTGTAATATTACATATGTGTATCAAGAACTAGTGAGTGTCTTCAGAATTATCGTCTCTTTCTTTTTCTTCCATGAGTAACTCAGAATAGAAACAAAACTCTACACGTATCTGACTTCAGAATTTTTACAGCATCATGGCACTTTGCTACGAGGTTCGACGGTCAGTTGTGTTATGTCTAAAATCAATATATTCACCAGTTATTTTGTACATATTCCTTTTCACCCAGTATTGGAACAATGACGGTTTCAATATACATTTCTTAGAACATAATATAATTTATAGGATCAGATAGTGGTTGTGTTATGTAGACGGTGAAATTGAAGATTCGTGCCTCGGTTGAGTGATTGACGTGGTTGAGCATTCTTATAAGGGTTACACGTTCGATTACCGACCACGGCAATGTTTGCTTGCTCGCATTGCCGATCCTAGGATAGATTCTGCTCGACATTAAATGCACCTCGTGCTAGGATGAACTTAATGGCCGCTAATAAAATACAATGGCCCTAAATATTGTGCAAGATTACTTACATTATATACTCTCTACCTCAAATACTTACTATCATATCATTTTAATCATTCATGTTGCAATATAATTATTGCAGAGTGATGTTTCAGTCTAAGAAGAAACAGTCTGTATGGTATTATTAATTGAAATATATAATAATATAAGTAAAACATTCTTCTTTGCTATATTTCACTTTTCTCATATACCTCCTTTCTGTCAAAAGATGAACATAAAGCTAGGCAATGATCCAATAATAGTAACATGAATATAATAATCTATGTATGTTATTTTACACGTGATCTTTATATTAAATTTTTCTGTTACCGTCAAACATTGTACATCAAAATAGGTTTAATGTTGAGCCAATTTATGTTTTCTTTCAATCAGGAGTTTTCTTAAAATATATGCATTTTAATGTTATTTTTCGAATGAAGTAAAACTTTCATATGATTTATAATGAAAAACAAAAATTGCAGCTTGATAAAATACATAACGTGTACATATACCAAATATTAATGAACACATGATTTAGTGAAACTACAACGTAACAAAACACTTTGGCATTCGAAAACTAATATTCTGGGAAGTACGTAAAATTTTCCGATCCAATTCATTTAGAGAAACATTTAAACAATGGTAATATCTCCCGAATAGCGAACAGCATCCATCTTCCTTCGGTAGATTACGTACCTTGACCGGAAATATGCAAACTTCTTGAAGTTAGTTCTGGCTTAGGAATTAACTGGCCGTCCCTACTCTCTAGGTCACCCACACCCCGGTCTTTGGGCAACCCACCCTTTCTTTGGGTCACTCACTCCCCCCTCCCTCCCCCCTCATCACTCCCACCGCCCCTCAACACAACGCCTCCCCGACCCTCTCACCCTTAAACAATTCAACATCGGATGTCATTTGTCTTCGTCCTAGCTGACCTGTGGGCAATCATTTATGCCTCATCTTACTATTCTTGGAGGGGAAGGGGTTACCTTGCCCCAAATACTCCGCGGTGCAGTGATCAAAGCACCCATTTTCGTATTCAAATTAAATATTCATTCGTTTATGAATAAAGGTTAAGAATGTCTTTTTTTACAATTACGATAATCTATCTCTCCTCTTTAGCTTTTATCCCACATGTTGGTAGGGTCAGCTCTCTTTACTGCGCTCCTCCACTTCGTGCTATCCTGAGCATCGTCCTCACATTACATGAGACATTACATGCCCGCATATTCTCCGCAACCAAGCATCGTTTTTTGGGACGCCCTTTTAATCTTATGCTGGAAACTCGATAGTCCAGTGCAGTGTTACATACGTTTTCTGGTGGTTTTCTTCGAATATGTCCAACCATCTCAGCCTACTTTCCATCAGCTTATCGAAGACATCGTGAACGCCCAGGCTACCTGTCACATATTCATTTTGGATTCAACCTCTCCTTATGACGCCGCACATCCACCTAAGCATCTTCACCTCGGCTGTTTGCACTGATTGAACTTGCCTTCGTGTGACGGCTCAGGTCTCGCCATCATATATCAGCACCGGTCTGATCATTGTTTTGTTCACTTTGCCTTTCATCTTCACTGGCATTCTCCTGTTACAGATAACACTAGCCACTTTTCTCCATTTAAGCCAAGCTGCGGCAATATGGTGCTGAATGATAATTTCCAGGCCTTTGTACTTATCATATCTCGTGACTTTATGCTCATCCATTATAATCTGGTCAGTTCTGTGTGAGAGACTTTGCAAGCCATAAACTGTGTTTTACTCAACACTTTGCCTCCTTTCTGTAGAAGAGCTTGCCGTAGGAAGTGCTTGTCTTCTATGCAGATTATCATATCGTCCTCGTATATGAAAGTCCTTAGGGACCGCGTCTGAGCATCCTCCGTCAGCTCGTCCAGCACAAAATAATAATGGGCTAAGTACGGATCCTTGGTGTATCCCTCTGTGACTGCGATTGGTCTGGTGATTCCTGTGGAGGCTCTTATTTCAGCCTTCACGTGTGCGTTCATATCAGTGATCACATTGATACACTTCTCAGGTATATTTATGATGATATTCACCAAAAATGTTCGCCATACAAATATATGAATATATGATTAGATACATGCTTCAATGACCCGCCGGCGCCGCCGCCGTTGGCAAATGTAAATGTGAAGGAATAAGCAGTCGTTTTTTTTATAATATTGTCATTGAAAAGAAGAATACAAAATTACATAAGATGAAAAATGGTTCAAAATTTGATTGGTGTAACAGGTGTAACAATAATATTTGGCTGATTGTACAAGCTCTCATTGTAAAAAAACAGTTAATATCAGAAAAATATACATTTGTGTAAAATAATTATATACATTTTAAGTTTTAATAAATAATTATTTTCCTTCATTTCAAGGTAAAGAAATCTTTGAAATGGGCGTCCTCGTTTTTTTTTATTTACTTATTGTTGATCAAATGAGTTAAGCTACCAAACGGGTTTAAGACGCAAACCGTAAGTCACTATCTGTATAACCGCCTGCCAATACCTTATCGCCCTAGGGCTAGTGTAGAAGTGGGGGAGTATGGTGGAAGGAGTTAGGGTGGAATAGGAGAGGAGGTAACAAAATAGGGAGGTGGACAAGGAATATGGAAATCAGCTCAAGAGTAGGGCTTCCAGACGACCATCTTCCAACTTAATATTAACAACACATCACTAGCTAAAATATTTGAGTACTGTTTAACATTAATGGTATTTTCATTTACTCAAACACAGATTTTACAAACTTTACAAATAGTAAAAAATTCCGTCTTATCTCCTGAAAGTTTTGAAAGGCGTACACGTGTACTATTTTTAAACAAAAATTTAGATTTGTTCTGGTTTATTTATATGGTACCAATCCTTAGGAAAGATAGAGCCAGAGAGTTTACAAAAAAATTTGCTTCAACAAGAAGCATAAGGTCTTAACGAATTTATATAGGTACTTGCGAAAAGTTTTCAAAAAACACTCAAGTTTCACTGCTAATTAATTAATCGACAGGCGAAATTTTGTGCTATGTACCTACATTAAGCATATCAAAAGTTATAAATAGGGGACGAAAACACACAGACACACTGAATATTCTAGTTCAAATTCTTAGTTCATCCATATAAATAACATATATGCTGCGAAGCCTCTAAGTTAGTATTTTTTGATTTCAAAGATGAAAAACCATGAAAAATTGCTATACAAAATCTCCCAGATCTTGGCTTGAAACTCTGTCGATATGTTAATTTGTTTCATTGGTAAATGAACTGTAAGCGAGCAACTTCACAGAACGCTAAATGAGAGTTCGTAGGGTCGCCAACCTCCGAAAAGAGGGACACTCCGAAAAGAAAAAGAAGAAGAATGGAACCCAACATAAAGTATATTGACTGAGATGAAGACTTTCCGTCCCATTGAAGGACTGAAAATTCGAGACAGAGTGATTGATTCTGAAATAAGGAGGACTTGCGATTTTGAAGGTGTTTTGCGATGGGGAAGATCAAGAGGTCGACACTGGAGAGATCACATGGAAAGAACAAGTTCTGAAAGTGTCGTGAGCGCAACGTCCAACGAGTTTCCATCAGGCACCCGACCCCCCTAGGAAGACCACACAAGCGATGGCAAGATAATTAGACCTCCGTATACCAGGAATAGACACCGAGCAATGACAGGACACAGGCCTAGAAAAACCTGAAGAAGAAAAAAAAAAAGAGTTTTATTTAACTAAGGAGATGAACATTTAGATACAATTTGTTTCGTTAAAAAACAGGTGTTATTTCTGAATTATTGTTAATCTAGACGCTCAATTTTCCATTATCATAAATACCACATATTGAGATAAGTCACCAAGACTATGTCTCTATATGTAAGAGTGTGCGTAGCCCTATTTTCCAGGGTTGATAGTAAGTATAGGTACCTCCCATAGCTCCCATCACTGGACAGACGGACCCGCCCCACTCCTTACGGCCCTGATAATATTTGTATGGCTTACACGCACATCTGACTAAACTTTAGGCCTGGATAAATGTGTTACAATATCATAAGGCCCGAAATCATTCACATCTTTAACTTGTTATTTTTTGTATATAATTGATCTTGTTCAAAAAAACAAAAGTATTTTATTTACTACATGCCACTATTAAATAAATGTGTAGAATTTTGGTTCATGTCACTATCATATAAATGTATGGAAACGTGGTTCATGACACTATCATATTAATGAGGATACTATGTTTGATTTTATTCAATGAGAACTTCCACCATGTTAATCAAACAACAGAAAGAAACACTTAATATTATGATGTTACGTCATCTCATTCTGGATAAATATTTTCAAAAACCATTAAAAATTATATTTATGAAAAAAATCTTGAACGATTTTGCTTCTATATACTTTAATTTCATTCTTACTTTTCTAATTGCTGCAATTAGTTGTATTTTTGTTGTTGTTGTCTTGGTGTTTTTTTATTTATTTATTTGAATAAATGGGCAACGTACAATAATATTTTTTAAATAATAAATAAGAATAACAACATAAGTAATTGTA
Source organism: Molanna angustata (assembly GCA_963576475.1). Classification (NCBI taxonomy): domain Eukaryota; kingdom Metazoa; phylum Arthropoda; class Insecta; order Trichoptera; family Molannidae; genus Molanna; species Molanna angustata. Next base: position 18,633,943 of record OY754964.1, read on the forward strand.
ACTTAATCAGCTCACCTTTGATTTCATGTAGCATTGTACTCACTGCTGATAACAAAACAATTAATTATTCCTGTCTACCGTGGCTCCTGAAAAGGGTCCTGGACATACCTGGAATGTGTTGCGAGATTTGCAAGACCAAGACCAGGAGGTCCAAGACTAAGACCAATACCAGCATTTGCAAGACTAACTTCATACTATCGACCTACTAGGTATAAATTAGTATTTTTGTCATATTTCATTGTAATTACTGAATTTTAACAAAAAAATAAAAAATATTTTTTTTTTGCAATACCAAGACCAAGACTGAGTACCCATATAATCGCATTTGCTCATCACTAAATTAACCTGAGGATTCATGTTGCTTGTGTTGGTTGGAAGAGGTTGCTTCATTACAATTAACCTGTTTGTTCTTACTTTTTACATGATACATGGTACAGCCTTTTCGCCGTGGACTGCACACATACCAGCCTAGCAAAAATACACGTGAAAGGCTCTAGTTTTTATTCCGATAACTATACATCAGATTTACTGTAGATAATTCAGTATACAACAAAACCCACTTTTTTCATTTGAAAATAATACATAATTCAACATATTAGTTGATTGGAAGAAATTGTTCAATGGCAATAAGCCCGCCAGTGAAAAATATGTATCTCTGTACTAAAAATATCATAATAAATAAACATTAATTAGTTGGCATTAGGCCCTTATGTATTTTAGTTGCCTTAGCATTTCAACAATCCTATAAAGTGACCAACTTAGTGACCTCACCTTATCCCTAGGATCTGTATATGTATGTGTGTATGTCTGTTATAGGTACAAAACGTATCTACACACACACATACCTACATACACACAAATACTGCTACACTATCTAAGCACAAAGTACGCGTGAGGTGCGCGCGTGTGTATGCAAATTATTATTTAAGCGTAGGGTGCAGTCAAAATTTTCCGACAAGTATTTCTTTAATTTATATAATATTATCAAGTGACTACTAGAATTACTCACATAATATTATCAAGTGACTACTAGAATTACTCACATAATATTATCAAGTGACTACTAGAATTACTCACATAATATTATCAAGTGACTACTAGAATTACTCACATAATATTATCAAGTGACTACTAGAATTACTCACATAATATTATCAAGTGACTACTAGAATTACTCACATAATATTATCAAGTGACTACTAGAATTACTCACAGACGAATGGATAACATAATAGTAATATTTTTTTATAAATAATAAAATACTATGCAAGAGTAGGTATTTGCTATTATTTTGATTTTTATATGCCCTAACTTATCTCCTCATTTTTGTTTGTTTATTTATTGTTAATTAATTTATTTATTTTTCAAAGTCAATTGTGTTTGTTGACTGCTTGTATTCTCTGAATTGATTAATTAACTAATACTTATTTTCTGTTCTTGTCCCCTGATTCGGCTTCTTCTCTTTACTCTTTTATTTTTATGTAGGTATTTTTACCGCTACATACTTTTTTAGTTTACAAGTGTATTGAATATTTATTCTGAATTAATTAATATTTATCTACTGTTCTTTTTTTCTAATTTGTATTAATTCCTTTTTGGGTTTTCAAATTAATGTACGTATACTTGTTTTCTGAAATCAATTGTTTCTTTTTTATTATTATTGTTATTTTTTCTTCTTAAACTACTGTTCTTGTGTAAAATTTCAATAATATTTTTTGTATTTTTCTGTTCTAATCAAAAGTATTCATTATTTATACATTCAATAGGATTGTTTATATTTATTATTTTAAGTGATATGTTATGAATTTCCTTGTTTATCTATTATTATCTTATATTTATATTTTTTTTGTAATAATAAAAAAAATTGCTGCAATATATTAAATTATATATGTTTTATTTTTATTTTTTTATTAAGTTTACAATAACATATACAAAATATAAAACAAACAAACTATATAGAAAAGATTCACAGTAAGACAAAACATATTTACCCTTTACTAGAGTGCAAGCACTCGTGTGTAAAGGAGACAATTTGAAATATATATTATAATGGAATTCCATCAAGTATTATCGATCGAAAAAGTAAACATAAAAACTGTTGGTTTTCTATTGAATAAATAAATAGATAAATCAACAAATGTATAAGAAAAGTAATGTGTGTACGCAATAACACAGCTTGTTAGATATACACAGGTCCCGAGTTCGACATTATAAGTCTCCAAAATATAACAATTTCAAACCTTACCATTTAATGCATATGAATTTTGAATATAACCTTGGTACAATGTGATGTTTAGTTTGATGGTGATTAAAACACCTTAATAATACTGCTTTCTGCATCACTGTATAATATACGTATATGTTAATAATAATATGAAATATGAGTGTATCAATATTTGTCAGACATGAATAAATAAATAAATAAATAAGACTTGTAAGTAAAGTTGTAACCAAATATTCTGAACTTTTAGCCGAGAAGGGGAGCGATTTGCACGTAAACCAATGAAGCAAAAAGACACAAATTTGCGCTCTACGCAACCGGAAGCTCGTTCAAGATGTTTGGCGAAAATTTTTCCTACATACTCGTACAGTGAATAACACGAGTTGAATGCTGCCGTGTTTTATTTCGATTACTATAAGCGTACATTTAGATTACCATGATATAGGCAGAGAGAACAGAACGCCATATTTTTCTATCTTGACAGGAATCTATCGCCTCATCAACATGCATATATCAACGCATACATTTTCGATTACAGTAAACTTAATCATTTATGTAACTATTTTATGAAAAGTGTTAATTAATTATAATGAATTATTCACAAAAAACTGTTCTATTGGGCATCATTCATTCAAACAAAACTGAGTTAAAATAAAACAATTCGCTGATATTATTATAAATCAATTCATTTTTTCAATCTTTGAAACTGTCACTTCATGATAGAACTCCATAATCAACTAGAATAATGAAAAAAAATTTAGTTCTTATTAAATTAATTTAAAAATTAAATTTAGTTGAATGTACTGCACCTTCCTTACCCGAAATGTCTGGATTTCGTAGAGGGGTAAAGGATCCCTCAGTTTCCACAAGACAATGAGAAAGTTGCGCCCCTTCCCTTGACCAGTGGCCGACTGACCGCCACCCTCCCGCCCTACACCATGCACACCCACACCCACACCCAAACCCTCCGCAGGGCCGCTTATTTGACCATTAGATATGAAATAATTACGTCAGCGTATGAAACAATTATAATAGTAAGGCTTGCTACAAAAGGGGGTGGTGGATACAAGATTTAGGGGATGAAGGTTCAAGTCGGACAGGATCCAGGTACTAAGGGATATCATCATCTTCCTTCACTTTCATATTATATTATATTATGTAACTATGTAGGTATCTACCTATTGTTGAATCTAACAAAGTTATTCAATTTAAAGCCTACGGATATGATGAAGTCATGTATGTATGTAGGTACTTACTTTTATGAAATAATCAAGTATTGTGTTTTCAGTCCGGATCTGTGAAACGATTAATATCGTACGTCTCCAGAATGTGGCAACTTGTTATTGAGTGCGTGTCAAATTAATATTTGACACAGTACCTGTTAGTCAACTTTCCGACGAGAACTCTACGACGATGTCCGAGGGAATTTCTTTGAACCCATTGGACATGCAGACCTTGTAGCCACGAAGAGCAACTTTAGGGCTTTCAAGATTTTCTGTCTTAAATTCGGTGCTCTATTATCTTCACTATCACTGAGCAGTGAGCCAGTTGTTTCCACATGATTAGCTCTCTTTGGCACATTAAGTGCAATAAATAAATAAATAATTAAATAAATAAATAAATAAAGAAATAAATAATTAAATAAATAAATAAATGAGTAAATAAATAAGTAAAAAATGAATAAATAAATAAATAAAGATATAAATAAATAAATAAATACATAATAAAAAATAATTTAATAAATAATCATATGTAAAATAAAATCATCGAAGTTTTTATTTTATTATGATTAGATACAAATTATAAATGATATATTGAAGTAAAGTTTTCTTAAATTCTATTTTTGTCTGGTAAGTAAACATATTCAAAAGGTTTCATGGAGGAGGAAAAATTCAACCGCACGTTAAAGAGTGGGATGTGAATTGAATTATTACCATTGTTATTCATATATAATTTCAGTACGCAATAAATCATCCCCTTGCTTCTTACTCATTCCCCTTCGCACCCCTTAAACAGACTTGAGGGGAGAAGATGTGGCTGAAGCATTTACTCTACACTTGTCCCTTGATTTGTGCCCTACGCATTTTCCTACCAAAGTATATTTCCATACATTTTATACAGCGGTATTTTATTGTAAATAAAACAATTCATTATTGGTATGGACAGGACTGGATCCACTAAACGTGAAGTTGCGCCAGTCAGATATAAATATGAGGATCCAAACATAAGGAAATAATATTATTTTCAAGAGAAGGGAGCGCTATTTTTAATTAAGAGGCCCAGCCCCCCTAGACAACGTGTCATTTAGCTCAAGAAAAGAAAGAAGAAAATATAACTCAATGTATGGAAATGACAGTTGTAACGTGACTGGTAAATGTCACTTCCATACATTGAGTTATCTTTTCTTGATTCTTTTCTTGAGCTAAATAACACGTTGTCTAGGGGGGCTGGCCATGTTAGCCAGATATGTACACTTCAATTAAATAGGTGTGACAAAACATTTGTATGGAAATGACAGTTGTCACGTGACTGACAAATGTCACTTCCATAATATTGAGTTATCTTTTCTTGTTTCTTTTCTTGAGCTAAATAACACGTTGTCTAGGGGGGCTGGCCAGGTTAGCCAGATACATATGTAAGCTTCAATTAAATAGGTGTGGCAAAACATTTGCCGAGTGAAATTTTGCGAATTTTAAATCCACAAAGATATAACTTATGACACATTTTCATATTTCGTCCTTCTCTTACTGCTGAAGATCTCAAACTCCATGTATAATATGACCAAAGATGAGCTATTCAAATAAATCTAAATCTAATTTCAAGTGAAAATGCATAATGGATATATTCCATTTTGCATTTTAAATATTTGTTTTTCACCTATTTCCATTTTCATTACAAATGTTTTTTTTATATTCATATTCCATTTGAAATGCTTTTCTTTATTCATATTCCATTTGAGATGCTTCTCTCTATTCATATTCCATTTGAGATGCTTTTCTCTATTAATATTCCATTTGAAATGCTTTTTTCTATTCATATTCCATTTGAAATGCTTTTCTATATTCATATTCCATTTGAAATGCTTTTCTATATTCATATTCCATTTGAAATGCTTTTCTCTATTCATATTCCATTTGAGATGCTTTTACTATTCATATTCAATTTGAAATGCTTTTCGAATATTTTTTTAATTGCATATACACAAACATTGGATTGTGTTCCCTATCGGGAATCAAATGATATTTTTATTGACAAACTTTTAGTATCTCAATAGAGACGAAGTTGAATTGTTACACATTATTCAAATATCTATATAGAATTATCAAAAAATACATTGATAAGGGAACTCAATAAGAAGGCATAAGTGGTGAACGTTGCGCAAGCGCATAAAGTGATCAGGTAATCCAGCCGATTACAGCTCGCAAGCCCTATAGGTGCCTTGAGTTACAGGTTCTTCTATTATATCCCTACTTCGCCTCTATTGAGATATTAAAAGTTTGTCAATAAAAAATGAAATTCTATTCATATTTCATTTGAAAAGCTTTTCTCTATTCATATTCTATTTGAAATTCTTTTCTTTATTTATATTCCATTTGAAATACTTTTCTCTACTCATATTCTACATATTTGATTTTTTTTTCTTTCTGATTATTTCAATTTAACTTTTCTCCAAGACGCTATAAGATTTAATTTATTATAGTTATTTCTATTTATTTATGCTGGCAATAGTCCTGCGGAATTCGTTTCTGTTTCGTGATCTGTCAATGTCTTTCTCTTCTGTGTCAATTTATTGTACATTACATTTTTACATCATCGTCTTTTTTACGTAGTCCTAGTGTTTATTTCATAGTACCTACATACATTTGATTTGTTAAATAAGGTGTTAATAAAGTTATTCCACAAGCTATTTTTCTTGAATGTCCATAATTAAATAGCAAAATTGTTTAAAAATTACACAATTGTTATAATAGAGGGCTGTATTATTGTAACTCTTTCATTGTTTGACCTAAGATACCATTTTATATTTTTAATGTTTTAAAAAAAAAAAAAAAGGTATTTCGCATTTGAAACACTTTTCTTAAAACCATTTTACATTTTCAAATGGGAAAGTTTTTACCCATTTCCATTTTGAACTTCAAATGATTTTGGGTGCCCATTTCGCATATTTCTGAATATGACGTAATAGTTCATTTGTTGCCGAATACAAAATGGTATTTTGACACAAATAGTCATATTTTTCGCCAAAACTTGACAATCCTCGAGTTCACTTTACTAGATTCCATTTACATATATTGTATACAATTTAAAAAACGCTCTTTATATGATAATTCTTAATATTTTTTTTTGTGGAAAATATCGACAAAAAATAAAAAATCATATCTCTCCAAGAGGATAATAAAATATACATAGAAAAAATATAGAAGTACGTGTATGAATGCATACCCAGTTAGGTGTATGCATACATTAATAAATCTAATTTAAAAAATTACTATTTTAAACTTTATTTTGTCGCAAATGTAGGTCTTGCAGTGATACGGTTGAGAACTTGATTTATACCATTCTTCAGAGTGGCATTAAATAAGACGTGAGGGATGCGTTAATCCAATCTCACTTCTAAGTTTGGTCAATATTTCACTACATGTCTATGTAAATTGTGTACTTACTCAAATATTCTGCGTATTTTTCTATCGATAATTTTACTTACCATCATCATTGCAATATACGCAAGTACAGAGTTGACAGGTGTATGGACAAAAAGATTACCTTGAAAGACAATTTTAATATCACCAAATTGGACTCTTCATTGATAACGTTTGCAGGTGATTACTCAACCAATGTATCTGAAATTCTTATTTCAAATGTAATTAATTAGAGTAACAATGGTTTAGAGTAACTTATGGTTTAGGAATCAATTTATTTTATTATACTCTAACATTAATAATGGATATACATATATTGTGTATCTTGTTTTTTTATCTAAATTTTAGCTTAAGATTCTAGTTGAGTTTACATGAAGCTGTTAAACATTATACTCCTTGCCCCTGAGTCAAATTGTAAACGCTGTTCGTTATCGCCAAGATTTGACGTTTGTTGTCCGTTAAAGTAGAAACAAATCCTACAACATACATCAATTATGCAAAATCATCACTAATACATCATACATAAATAAAATTAGCACTTGGCGATAGCGAACAGCGTTTTCAATTTGACTTAGGGGCCTCGTGTCAAGAACTTACACGCTTTTAAAAAAATACGATAAAATTATAAAATGTTGTTGATCTGCTCTTAACAGTGCTAAAAAATAGAATGAAATATCTATAGTTTATTATGACTCAAATCTCAAACATCGCGAAACAATTTTTGATAAAATACCTGTAATCAAAATTATGGTTTTATTTAAGAATATAATTTATTAATTTATATTTGTGTATGATGATACGAAAGCTGAGTTATTAGCTAGGTATAGGTAGGTACCCATATTACAACTAAAAGCAATAGTATTGGAAAAGTTTATTCGGGTGCGTTCCATCTCCCACTTTCTCCCAATCACCCCCCTACCCCCTTGCAACATTTCCCAGATATCCCGAACATATTTGTTATCCAACATTAAGACGGAAATTTCCTCACTAAATACCATAACCCATTTCAAATTGAAAATCTGGCATATTATAAATAACGATGAATTTTCAATATGACAGCAATATTCCGTAACAGTTCGGACACTCGTGACATTTAATGACCCCCTTGACCGGTGTTATTGCCATTATCTTCCGAACATAGCTATGAATAAGTAGTATCGAATCCTCCTTATTTTGGTCAAAACCCTTTCCTCGAGGCTTAGGTAAATTCAATATTACAAGACGCACCCACTCCTGCTCTAGGCCCTTTCGTATCTTCCCCGGACCCACGTGGAGGCTGACATCCCAGATGGACCAGGTTACCAGATATTGGCCAAATTAGGCGGAACAATTAAACATAAGATATTAAAGGAATATCTATATTCACAAACGGCTACGCTCTCTTAGATACTTTAGTGGGTACTATCTTTACTTTACCCATCCGTACAACATTACTATTATAACGCAAAACTTCCTCCATAGTTTTACTAACTGCGTATTGTTGATACAATGTAACCGGACTATTTCGATAAAGTCGGAATAGAAAACAAATGGACACCTTAATATTCTTATACTTATAGACAACTAACCATCACATCGTCTATACAAATTCATATATTCATCGATTGCTAAGATTATTTATTTAGCGTTTGGCCGCATATATCACAAATAGAGTAAAAATATAAAATTTGCTATTCTTAGGGTGAGTTAATTTTGCGCAAAGTTAAGATTCCTCCTTGTCAAATATGGATGTCCAGGTTCTTGATGTAATTTATTGCTTCGTCGGTGAGTGCGAACAAGTCTAAGATGAAATAATTGAAGATAAAACAAATTGGATATAACCAAGTACTAAAAAATGCAAATCTATAGCTTAATATTCTGAAAAATTATTATTACTTGCTACTTAATTATTACTTGCTGATAAATTTAGTTTTTCAACAAATAAATACATAGATACTTGATGGAATCGCAATATTATACATATTTTTCAAAATAATATAATAAAATATATTCCACTCAATTAGTTATTATCAACAACCTGTTTCATATACTTATGCTCATTTTAAATCTGTAAATAATAATATTTACATGAAGTATTAATAAACTTAAAGCGGAACTAAATAAATAATAATATATAGTTTATTTTTCGGGGAAAGAGCAAAACCTGATATGAAAAATAAATGAAAATACTAATTGAATGTAACCAGTGGCGGTTGGTGACCTTAAATCTTAGAAGGGCTCAAAATTATAATTATACCTAGATGAGAAATTAACTTACTACAGGAATCAGAAAGCAATAATGTGACACAATATTATTTTCGTATATAAAAATTATGTGTTTTCCGTAGTTTTTTTGTTTATCGGAAATTAAAACGTGAACCTGATCATTTATGCTATATTTTTTTGGGTTTTAAATAACGCTTGTAATAAAATGAATCGATAAATTACAAAATAATTTGTGACAAATAATGAATTTTGATCATATAAAATTTTAAAAAAAAACTTCTGTCAACGGCCGCCGGCCGCAAGACTGCTTCCTGATTTTACACATTTTATATCATTTTTGTTTGCAATATTATGGTATCAATTATATAGTTTAAACTATGTAATATAAATTAATGATAGCCTCAAGGAATTGCAACTGCTTACTTAACGTTCGACCATCGCAATGTACAACAAAATACGAATGAATGAAAATATACTATAACCCTTCGCGGGCACTGCCCCGTATTGCTCTAAATCGGCATACATTCAGCGTGTACGGCGAGCTGCGACGGCAGCGGACGGTCGCGTGAATTGTATGGGCTCTCCGGGCACAAGTCGACTGTGCCCGAGGAATGAAATATTTCATAGAATCTTGCTTGCTTTACAAAGCAGGTAGGTTTAAATACTTTCGCTAAATATACTACAGGCGTAAGACGGCAAATATTAATTAGAAAAATAATGTATTCTCAAGATTTAATGACATATATATGGGATTTTTTTGTTTGGGAGGGCTGAGCCCGAGAGCCCTTTAGGAAAAGCCGTCACTGAATGTAACACATAAGATCCAACTGTCAATGGCTATAGTATGTATGGTTGAAGAATACGTAACAAACTATAAAACCTTAAATCCAAATAATTTAGTATTTGGTTTATATATACTAAGCATGCGTGTCAGAATAGAACAATATGGAGTTACGTTTAAGAACAATTCGGCTTGTTGGTATGTATAAAGATTTAGTGTCAAACTTATGTCCGGATACGATATTGTGGAGGTAAATCCTTTTTTCCTACCTATTATAGTAAGCAACTTGATGCTATGTATGTATTAAATAAAAATTCATGTTTTACTCGGAATTCTGAGTACATCCATTTACAAAATAACATATCTATATGCTGCGAAGCCTCCAAGTCGGTGTTTTTTTACTTTAAATTTGGAAAAATTATGCAAAAAGTCCCCTAATCTATACAATTCTTTCATATTGCATTATTATCATATCTCTCTACATATTATAAAAATGAATCTGTGTATGTATGTGCATATGTTAGTACGTAGGTCCTGTATGCGCTCCTAAACCTATCATCCGATCGCACTTAAACGTTGGTGAGTTATTGGGCGTACATCCTGGAAGGTTTGTGGATTAGATTGTCGTGTTAACTTGATATCTTATAAATTAATTTATTGAAAATGATCGATATGGGAACATTTGACTTAAATATCACATTTCTGTAGTCACAACAAAAAATACACAAAAAATAAATCAAATTCTTTTTAGATTTAAATACAAAAACTATTTGTATTTATTTATTTATTTTATTTGTTTATTTATCTTTTTGTACACAATGTAAACAAATATAATGCAGACTTGCAGGCTTATTACCAATATGTTATGATTTTCTAGCACTCTTAGTAAAGTAATTAATTAAATAATTGTTTTAATTGCTAAATTTTTATAAAAGAGAGAATTAACATCACCACCATCAACCAACACAGATAGTCCACATAAAACTAAATTGGAAATATCTCAGGTGCTTTGTGCATTTATTAAAATAAATATGTTTTCTTCCTCCATGAAACTTCTGTGCAGAGTAACAACATGTCTCTAAATGACTGAAATCCATAAGTTATTAACCATGAAGATAATTATAGAATTTCTCAGTAGTTCCTTGAGAGTCTTCCCGTTTTTTTCTAAGACTTTCACCCAAAATTGGCTCTATTGGGATCTCAAATAATACCTTGCTATCGGCCAAATGTGTCGGTGCCCTTAGTTAATATCCATTAACCACGAAAAACCCCACATAAGTCATCAAAACATTGACAATGACACAAATACACGGGAATTTCAACATGTCTGTTCTTGACTATCAACGAATTACTGTGATTGCTGTTTGAATAGATACAGAGCCTTTTATGCAAATCATGAAAAATAAATATAGGGCATACATAATGTAGATAAATCAAAAGACAACATTATTAAGCAATAACATGTATTTTCCGATGTAGACAAGTGTTAGAGGAAAACGATTGTTTTATGTAGATGAATGGTTTTGACGGCAATTGGTAGTCCTTGATCAGAAATAATCACGGTTCTAATTATGCACCTTGGTCTATATATGTAACTACATAATGTGTTAATACATATTAATTTTCGTACATAGTTTTCTAGTTTCATGGAACACATAAAATCCAACTGTCAAATTATTTAACTATTGTGTGTTAAAACATTATTAATTTTCGTACATAGTTTTCAAGGTGCATGTCTCCCATAAGATCCAACTGTCGATGACAATAGTATAAAAATTTGAAAAGTACGTACATATAAAACCTAATAATAAACCTATAAAAACTAAAATTATTAAATGTATTATAAATGCCCAGCGAAAGATTGAGGCTGACATAACCTGTACATAAACCAATTTTAGTGCAGAAAAATACTCTAATTTGTATTAACCAATAAAATTAGTTGGCTTTCGACGTTGTGCAGAGAATTACGTGTCACTTTTTCCAATATGGTCGTTCATTACCACCCGTCACTTCAGACCCTTCAGTACCTCCCGTTCCTTCAGACCCTTCAGTACCACCAATCCCTTCAAGCCCTCAGTACGTCCCTTCCCTTCAGGCCCTTCAGTACCTCCCGTCCCTTCAGTGCCTCCCGTCCCTTCAGTAGCTCCCGTCCCTTCAGTACCTCCCGTCTCTTCAGTACCTCCCGTCCCTTTAGTACCTCCCATCCCTTCAGGCCCTCAGTACCTCCCGTACCTTCAGTACCGACCATCCCGTCAGGCCCTTCAATACCTCCCGGTCCTTCAGTACTTTCGTCCCTTCAGGCCCTTCCATCCCTTCAGGCCCTTCAATCCCTTCCGTCTCTTCAGGCCCTTTCGTCTCTTCCGACCCTTCAGTATTTCCCGTCACTTCTGGCCCTTCAGTACCTCCCGTCTCTTCAGGCCCTTCAGTACCTCCTGACTCTTCAGGCACTTCAGTACCCCCCCTCCCTTCATGCCCTTCAGTACCTCCCGTCCGTTCAGGCCCTTCAGTACCTTCAGTACCTCCCGTCCCTTCAGGCCCTTCAATACCTCCCGTCCCTTCAGTACCTTCCGTCCCTTCAGTACCTCCCGTCCCTTCAGTACCTCCCGTCCCTTCAGTACCTCCCGTCCCTTCAGGCCCTTCAGTACCTCCCTTCCCTTTATTACCTTCCGTCCCTTCAGTAGGTTAAGAAAAAGTTTAATTCCCGAAACAATACTGGGAAGACCTACGAAGAAATGAAAGGACATTTAGACCTTCTTTTTCCAGGATCCTCTAACTTCATAGGTAAAATGAACAAATATACGATAAAGAAGAAGAAGAAGAAAGTTTGAATCCAGAAACCTTCCTGGAAGACCTGCGAAGAGATGGAAGGACAGTTGGACCTAATTCTCCCAGGATACTCCTCCTTCATAGGTAAATACACAAATACACGATGAAAAAGAAGAAGAAAAAGAAAAAAGTTTAAATCCAGAAACTGTCCTGGAAGACCTGCGTAGAGATGGAAGGACAGATGGATCTTCTTTTTTACCCAGAGTATTAGGTAAAATGACCTAATACCCGATGAAGAAGAAGAAGAAAATTTTTTTTATCCAGAAACCATCCTGGGCATACTCCCAACAATTCACCAAAGTTTCATTGCAATCGGATGAACGGTTCCCAGGATAGTCCACCTTCATTGGTATAATGACCTAGTACTCGATGAAGAAGAAGAAGAACAAAATTTTTTTAATACGGAAACCATTCCGGGCATAGGCTCGACAATTCGTCAAAGTTTCATTGCAATTGGATGAACGGTTCCCAGGATAGTCCACCTTTATGGGTAAAATGACCTAATACCCGATGAAGAAGAAGAAGAAGAAAATTTTTTAATATACGTAAATCCATTTATATATATATATATATAGATACTATTTTATGTATGGTACAAACCCACTAAGTATCAATTCAATACCATTTTTTTTAGATATCGAATAAATAAATTATAATGCATAAACCTTCTCCTGAATGAGCTGAACAAATTCCCAAAGTTTCATCGCTTGTTTGATGGTTGTTTTAGGAGTTCATCGCGAACATACAAATATACGTAAATCCATTTATATATATATATATATATATATATATATATATATATATATATATATATATATATATATATATATATATATATATATATATATATATATATATATATATATATATATATATATATATATATATATATATATATATATATATATATATATATATATATATATATATATATATATATATATATATATATATATATATATATATATATATATATATATATATATATATATATATATATATATATATATATATATATATATATATATATATATATATATATATATATATATATATATATATATATATATATATATATATATATATATATATATATATATATATATATATATATATATATATATATATATATATATATATATATATATATATATATATATATATATATATATATATATATATATATATATATATATATGTATATATATATATATATATATATATATATATATATATATATATATATATATATATATATATATATATATATATATATATATATATATATATATATATAGATAGATTGTCACCGAAAGCAAATAATGTGTTTTGAAGATTTAGCAATATTGGATGATGGGAAATGATTCGATTTTTTATTTCTTCGTCAAGTGTGCATATAGTTTATTATATTTTTACACAATTAGAATGGTAAACTTAAAACTGACACAAAAGTCTACATAACAGAAAAAGAAGAAGATTTATACTATGTTTAATAGTTTTTAATTTGAATATAAACGTTGTGAAGAGTCCAGTAATAGCCACAACCCCGATTTTTTATATATTGTCATCGAAATCAAATGTGTAGGTATTGAAAATTAAGCAATATAGGACAATATATAATAAATGGTGTAAACTTTATTGAACAAAAGTATTGAACTGCAAAGCCTCTAAGTTGGTGTTTTTTGACTTCAAAGTTGGAAAAACCATGAAAATTATAGACCCTGCATACAAACTCTCGCGTATCTTGGTTTGATACTTTGTCGATATGTTAAGAAAATAAAATTCTCTTGAACAAATCGACAGTTGGATTATCTTATTTCTTTGTATAGGTATTATAAAAATGAACGTGTGTACATATATAAATTATGTTAGTATGTAGGTCCTGTATGCGCTCCTATAGCATTCGATTGCACATAAACATTGGTGAGTTATTAGGCGTACACCATGGAAGGTTTGTGGATTAAATTGTTGTGTTTACTTGATATCTTAAAAATTAATTTATTTAAAATGATCGATATAGGAACATAAACATTAACTTTACTTATTTATTTTACTTATGTATCACATTTCCGTTGTCACAACAACAAAAAAATACACAATATTAAATCATATTCTCTTTTTATATTTGTATTAAAAAAATGTTTTCATGTGTATATTTTATTTGTTTTAATTGCTAGATTTCTAAAAAAGAGAAAATAAATACCACCACCACCAACCAACACAGATAGTCCACATAAAACTAAATTGGAAATATCTCAGGAGCTATTGTCATATATTAAGTACAATTCAAGTATTGTCTTCATAATAATTATTAAGTGATTAAATTATTACAAATCAATATTAATAAATCATATTATAATGTGATTAAAATAAATATGTTTTCTTCCTTCATGAAACTTCTGTGCTGAGTTAAAACATGTCTCTGTATGACAGATAACCATGAGTGATTTTTTTTTTTAACAGATTTTTAATTATCTCAATAGAGACGAAGTTGGAATATTTTTGTAGGAGAACCGGGAAATCAAGGCACCTACAAAAATATTCCAACTTCGTCTCTATTGAGATAATTAAAAATCTGTTAAAAAATATCTTTGACTCCCGACAGGGAAAAAAATCCAATGTTTGCGCATATGCAATAATAAAAATATATTCGAACCATGAGTGAGTTATTAACCATGTCCATAATGTGAGAATGGCTGAGCAGATTCTTCAGAGTCTTCCCGTTTTTGTTCTTTCACCCAAAATTGGCTCCATTGAGATATCAAATAATACCTAGCTATCGGCCAAATGTGTCGGTGCCCTTAGTGAATTTCCATTACCCACGAAAAACCCCACATCAGTCATCAGAGCAATGACCAGGACACAAAGACACGGGAATTTCAATCAACGAATGACTATGATTGCTGTTTGAATAGATACAGAGCCTTTTATACAAATCATGAAAAATGAAAATATGGCATACATAATGTACATAAATCAAAACATAACCTTGGCAAAAACGAGTATTTTCCGCTTCAAACAAGTTACATAGTGTTAGAGGAAAACTATTGTTGTTTTTGACGTTGATTGTTTGATAGTGCTTGATCAGAAATAATTACCGTTAAAATTATATATTTTACCTCCATCTGTATATTATGTAACTACTTAATGTGTTAAAACACTATTAATTTTCGTACATAGTTTTCAAGGTGCATGTCACATAAGATCCAACTTTCGATGACAATAGTATATACATTTGAAAAACACGTACATATAAAATCTAATAATAAATCTCCATATAAACCTATAAAAACTAAAATTATAAAATATTTTGTTTTTGTATACAAAACATAATAATAATAATGAACACTTCCTTGCACCCCGCGCATGTGGCGAGTTATTATTATTATTATTATTAAATATTTTGTTTTTCTATACAAAACATTTATGTCAGGATATGATAGTGCGGAGTTCAGTCCTTTTTTTCTTACCCCGAATTACTTGGTGTTGTGCATGCATATTTGAAAATTAAATATCAATCTATAAGATTTTCCGTAGATGCTGTATATTCTGCCATACAAATTATATGAAAGGATGTCGTCACTTAATTCAATTTTTAGAGAAATTGTTAAAAAAGTCACTGATATTCATTGGCTGTGAATAATGTCAAAAACCTTCACTGATCGTTAAGAAAGCAAAAAAATACTACATTCACATAAATAAATATTATGGTGGAGATATATTCCGATATCTTTTGTAGTTGTTATATTGAATCGCATTAAGTGGGTGCTTTTTGACTATTTGATATAAGCAGTCATATTTGTAAATACAATTTAAGATAGTTTGTGTTATCCACTCCATACTATCCTATCTTGATATACATACCTACATGTTTTGTATAGAAAACAAAATATCTTAAAATATTCAATAATTTCGATTAGGGTTTGTATTTTGATACGTATTACTATCCATACTATCTAACGATACATACTATCGCCATCGGCAGTTGGATCTCATGCGTTACATGCAAGTAGTATAATTTAAATATTTATTGATATATTGGTTAGCAAAAATAAATAATTGGTATTGAGACAAAATATTTTTGTTGCATCCCATACCTACTAATTATACCCACATAATATTATATTCAATACAATAGAGAATTTATTTCAATAAGAAAGTAAGAGATGATGTCGACCATTGTGGCTCAGTTTAATATTTGACGTTTGCTGAAGCAGATTGATAGAGAAGGATCTTCTTCGGTAGGTACTCTTGGATTTCTTGAGATAGACGTATGAAGTCCTTGATGGCCGTTTCTCGTGATCCCTTGAGATTTCTGTCTGTGAGGGCTTGACGAGGTTTTATTTTGTTTGTTTACTATTTGGCGGTCTCGCAGTGTTTTCGAGTTTTCATCCTGTGTAGTAAATGAAGAAAAATCAATCTTATGACCGCAGAGTAAGCATGGGAATTTTAAAATGGTACTGCCTCAGAAGATACCGTGTCTAGCGAGGCAGTGTGGAAATTGTAATAGCTATATTTAGGAACACATGTCCATTTCCACTTGTCGCATTAGACAGTTTCCTTAACCGTTATATATAGCCAGATAAAGTTTTCTAAATCCCGATAACAGAAGTTCCCCAATACAATATAAGATGGATAGGTAGATAGATAGATGGATGTTCAGATGTAAAACTATATATTAGCAGTATTTAAACCTCCCATCTATCTCCAGATCCTATCGCTCACCTGGATTCCAATCGACTATATTATTGCACACTCAAACATATATTTACGATTCTAGATTAAACCCAAATATTTTACCATCATCACTATGAAATTGTCTCTTTATTTCCATAGGTGTTCAAACAATTTAACGTATACAATACACTTTACTTCAAAATATTTAAATGAAACGTATTACCTCATAATACAAAAGACTGTTCTGACTTACAATAATGTATACGATACATTTTTTAATATTATTCAAGGTTTAGGTGTATTTGTGAGGGTAAGGATGTGTATGTGCGTGTACAAAACATGTGTAAAAAATAAATGTATGAGGGCGAAAGAAAATAATCATTTTCTAAGGGTCGTATTACAAGAGTTATTTGAGAAAAATGTATGGTCCCGTACTACGAGGATACTGCATACTGGACCTCAACATTTTCTTACATTATTCTTAAATAACTCTCGTAATAACTCTAAGTGCAAATGTTATTTCAAAACAAAGTCTCACCCAAACTCTTCTCTCCCTCTTCGAATCAATAAATCAGTAACCAGCATTCCAAAATTTACGTATATTTCATCTGGTTTTCCAATAAAATAACATGAAACGTTGACCATCATACCATTGTGATAATCATTTTGGCTTATCTACCGGTGCGGCGCGCGGCGTCCTCAGTTCTATTCCCAGCAAACAATAAATTTATTATTATAAATTATTTCTCATGCAAATCTCGCATCTAGAGTTACTGGTGAGTTGGAATACATTATCATTTTGGCTATGAACTTTACATTGTTTGAAATGATATACCTAATAATTATGTGCATAGATTCATAGATAAAATAATTGTTTAATTTACTCTTCAATTGTTTATAGTGGAGAGTATTTTTTTACATCTATTTCTCAACAGGTATCATGTTGAGAGTGCACAGTGCTAGTGTTTAAAGTTTCGTCTTAATTTGTTAGTATGTGTGGCGTGCGCCGTACGTCGCCGTATT
Organism: Molanna angustata; assembly: GCA_963576475.1. Classification (NCBI taxonomy): domain Eukaryota; kingdom Metazoa; phylum Arthropoda; class Insecta; order Trichoptera; family Molannidae; genus Molanna; species Molanna angustata. Next base: position 18,652,316 of record OY754964.1, read on the forward strand.
CTTTTTATGTCCTCTGTATAACATACAAAATAATCTATTATAAATAATTTTATACTTTTGACATTTTTAACCAATCGGATAAAAGAAGTTGTAGTTGAAATCCCTCAAAGGAATTAGTACTAAGGCTATTTTAATTTTTTCTTTCATTTTGAATAAAATAAAGTTCTGTAATGTTTTTATATTTTTTTTTCTTTTTACAGATTGTGATCATTTTTAGAGACAGCTTCCACTCTTGGGAAGCTGAATTCTTTTTTGTGGTCGTCCGGTTAGGCAATAACCTGTACCTAATATTTATTTTTTTAACCATAAAAAACAGGAAAATTCATATGTGACAATTACTAACAAGAAGTATATAAAATCTGACGAAACATTATAAATCAATTAAATTATTTTTCATTTTATTGTAAATCAAGGGTAGCTTGTGTTTGAAACGGCAGCAGTAGATTTGTAATAGCAGACATGGATATCTCTGAGGTAAAACTTTAAATCGAATGTGTTGGTACATACGTTCTTCCGATATATCTACTAGGTATAAGGATTCAATGTTCTATAACTCGTACCTCGTATCGTATACATTCCAAACTATTCAAGTATATCTTTAACATATGTATGTCCTATGTTAACTTTGTAGAGGCACAATATGATTGAGTATTTTTTTTCTAAATTTGTTTTATAACGCGTTTGATTGAAACATTGCGTCCCGTTGTAGGAAAAAATCTTTTATTCAGTCATTCATTCCCACAATTCGGGGTAACCAGCGACAGAGGGGCGCAGGTGTGCATAACCTTACAAAAGGAAAAAGCATATTTTAATCATTATCATTAAAAATATATATCTTTCTTAGTGTAAGCATTTTATATCGGTAAACCTGGTAGAAATTTCGACATTAGAATAAAGGAACATATGCGATGCTTCAAGAGTAAGATGCTTCAAGAGTAATAATTTTTCAGAATGATCCAATCATTTGATTGAAAATAGTCATTCCTACAATGGTTAAACGGGTTATAAAATATTACATATCAATAAAGAGGGTTTAAGATTAGATAATTTGGAGGCCTTAGGAATATAAAAATAATTAATAACCAACTACATTTGAATACTACTCCATTATTTAATATCTAACCGTTGACAGCTCCTGCATCTAACAATTTAAACTCCGCCCATCAACTTTTTGATTCATGGATTTATGCACACGTTTCATACGTACATAGTAAGTTTAGTATAAGTCTGTCCGGACGGGAGCGGTTACGTCTCCGAAACTAATTGACATAAAAATACTCAAACGTGGTTGACACTAAGATTTATTTTAATTATATTAGTTAAAATGTGACACAAGGAAATAGCTGCAACGTATAAACATATTTTAATTCACCAATAAATTGATTAACACTCCTGACTTCTTAAATGCGACTTTTAATAAAATTATATTGATAAAAAATAATTAATCAGTTAGACAAAGAATCAATGAGACTAAAACGGATTACTAATTAGAAACTATGTTTACTATACTATACATAATACATTATTTGTTTATTATACACTAGCTTTTATGTCCCGCCGTTGGCCAAGAATGTAAATTAGTGAAGGAATTAGCAATCGTTTATATACCTACATAACATTGTCACACATAATTTTTTTTAACCGTAGTATGAAAAGTAGTTTGAAATTCAATTGAGTTTAAGCGGTGTAAAATCTTAGAGTGATGGCCACAATCCATTTGCTTTTATATATAAGCACATACAATTTCTGCACGCATGGACTATGGGAAATGATTTTAAATATGACTTATTATAAAAAGACAACGTCGTAAAGAGTTTGGATTTGGCCACAACCCCTATTTTTATATATTGTCATCGAACGCAAATAATGTGTTTTAAATATTTAGTAATTTTGGATGATGGGAAATGGTTTAAAAATTGATTAAACAAAAGTACTGAAAATATTCTAGTGTTGGTCCCATCCCATTCGTTTTTATATTTTTCGTCAAGTGTGCATATAGTTTATTATATTTTTGCACAATAAAACTGATAGACTTAAAACTGACACATAAGTCTACATTACAGAAGAAGAAGACTAAAGCTATGTTAAATAGTTTTTAATATGAATATAAACGTTGTGAAGATCCAGCAATGGCCACAACCCCGATTTTTTATATATTGTCATCAAAATGAAATGTGTAGTTATTGAAAATTAAGCAATATATGATGATATAATAAATGGTGTAAATTTGATTGAACAAAAGTAATGAGAAGATTCTAGTGTTGGTCACATCCCATTCGTTTTTATGTATTTTCATCAAGTATGCATGTTGTTTATAATATTTCGTTACAATAGACTATTAGACATAAAACTAATCCAAAAGACTAAATAAAAAAAGAAGTAGAAGTATAAAACTATAACAAATAGTTTGTAATAAAAACTGACCCAATGGTCTACATAGAAGATGAAATAGAAGAATTACACATTAGGAAATGTATTATAAATATAAAAAACTGACCAAAATGTCTTCATAAAAGAAGAAGAAGATGAATTGAACTATAGGAAATATTTTATATAAAATTCACTCAACATCGGTGACAGGAAAATTATTCGAAAAACAATTATTCGAATGCTCAATTTTACGAAAATCAATTTTACGAATGGCAATTATTCGAATCACATTTTTTCGAAAAACAATTTTCCGAACACACAATTATCAGAATTTACAATTGTTCGAATTTTTATGACGTCATGTTGGTAGTATTGTGTGAGGAAAAAACCATAGATTTTTATTATAATATACTAGATGTCGTAGTTATTTTGTATGAATCGAAAACAAATGACTCACTTTTTGCACGGAGTACTACATCTACATAGTATATTATATATAATAAAAATCTATGGAATAAACAACATGGCGACGCACCGCGCTGTCAGATATCCTAGGATGTACACCTATTTTTTAAACATAAACCTACAAAACTTTGGTAAAAATAGTTTGGTTTGTTTGTAGTTATAATTGCGACTGGCGTGAGCCAGTTGCATTATATATTGAAAAAAGTAACTATAATATTAAAGTAAAATAACTAAATTGGTGTGAATACTAGATAAACACAAACTGGTGTACAAACTAGGCTATCCCGCGCTGTCAAATATCAGTTATTAAAAATATTATGTACCCAACAATAATACAACAAGTAAAAACTGTAAAAAAGTCTTCATCGAATATATTTTACTGGCAACAAATATGTCAAAGGAGGTAACATAATGACACAAAAATATATTAAATTCGGTTAATTGGTTTTCCAACAAATGTTAGTTCGAATAATTTGCTTTCGGACAATTGTCATTCTGATAACTGATTTTCGAAAAATTGTTATTCGTACAATTGCGCATTCGAACAATTGTGTTTCGAAGAATTTTCATGTAATCACATCTACATAAAATAAGAAAACGAAGAATTAGACTAAAGAATAGTTTGTTTAAAAATAGTTTGTTTAAAAACTAACCAAAAGGTCTACATAAAGGAAGAAGAAGACGAATTAGACTATAGGAAATAGTTTGTATAAAAACTCACCCAAGGTCTACATAAATTAAGAAAAAGAAAAATTAGACTATAGGAAATAGTTTATTTATGAACTGTCCCAAATGACTTCACAAAAGAAGAGGAAGATTATTTAAACCCCAAGAAATAGTTTGTAGAAAAAATCACCCAAAGGTCTACATAGAAAAAAGAAGAATTTCACTATAGGAAATAGTTTGTAGGTATATTGAATGTGTATTGTAGTTAACCTAAAATAGTTTAATAATTTTCCTATACAAAATCAGTATATTCTTGGTTTTTAAGTAGTAAGTATTAGGTATGTAGGTACCTACCTACAATGATGTTCTAAATTAATTCGAATTCGATTTATAACAAATTTTATTTGAATATCAGAATGTGTCCGTTACCATAGTAACCATGTTCCAACATGTGAAAAATATCAAATGTTATGGAGACATTTTTTGAATATGTAGGTACCTACATTGGTTTGTTCGATGCCATAAAAATGAAAATTGTCAGAAAAATCAAATATTTTTAACAAATTATGCAATTTTATTACGCCTATATCTTTACTAATAATTAACAGACTTTTACAATATATGTCTTAAAACTTGCTGTAATGTCTTGTGTTTCATTTTATTATTTCATAATCACATTTATTTCAAAGGTATATTATTTTAAAGAACATATTCATTCGGTAGGAAAATTAAATATCGTATGAAAAGATATTAAAATGGCGGGGTTATATGTACATTTGTACAAAACGCTTACTTTAAAAATAAGTTAAACATTATAATTAGACAAAATATTCACCATGTTTTTCACTTAAAAGCTAAGTTATACTTGAAAATATATTTTTTTCGTGTAAATACGTACTTCTAACTTTTAAACTAACAGATATTTGCGTGCAAAATGTACACTTTTTTGACAGATATGACTTGGAAAATTTTGTATGAAAAAAATAATTATTGAAATATCTTTAAAATTCAGCATTTTAATCGCATTATTTTTAGCGTGACACTGCATCAGGTATACTGGTACACGTTCGCACATAAATTAGATTTTTAGATGCTCTTGGTTTTTCAAAAGGCGTGAGACAAACACACACACACACACACACACACTAACATATTGATTGCTTTATTACTTTAGATTACGTCAAATATTTTTTTTATATATCCGAAATTACTACTTTCTAAATAATTTAATTACGCGACTTGATTCGAATATTTTTCAGTAGGTTAGTTTCATCATTTTATCTAGATTTTATATAATACCTGTAGATACCAATAAAATAATATAAGGTTTCGTTCACAAATTATTATCTTAATGAAAAAACATCTATTGTTTGCGTTGAAAAATAAACCACGAGCTTCTTTCCATGTTCATAATTTACGCTGTATTTTCTTTGTCTGTTTTTAACTCTGAACTAAGATTATATTACTTCAAAAGAAGGTCACACAACTCTTTCAGTAACTCTATACATTTAAAGATGAATATTTTATGGGCTTTTTAGAAATATAAAACGAAGAAACCTTTTGTGGTACTTATTTATTTTATTTTATTCAACCAAGTGCCTACGTACTTAACAAATTTTATACCTACCTTATTCTCATAACTTGAAAGAGTGTTCTCGATAATAAGTTCATTTTCAAAAATGAAATATATATCTCTATTTCATTCAAATCATTTAGTGTAGGTAAAGACTGTTGGAAAATCAAGATTCTGGATTAGGATAGAAGAAATTGATTACTACTGCGCAAAAAACCCCTTTCATGTGCTTATTATGAATTAAGAAAGTTTTATTCATTGTGATATATTGGTGATGACGGTTTTTAAATAGTATTTTTGAATATTTTGAGATCATGACTTTTTATTTTTGAGAGTATGGAGTAAATTATTAGTAAATTAGTACCTTTTGCAAGTGGGTACATCAATCGTAGATCTACTGGAGACTACTACGGCTTCTCATTTCAAAGTTTAATGATAATATTTATGCACATCATCTCTTCGTGAAACAGATCCAAACAAAACAAATTTTGCTAGGACTTCCAGAACTGTGCACAACTCTTGATAGTTTAGGATCAGTTATTAAAACTTCACGGAGCTGACGTGATGTTTATTCTTGAAGGATTTTGAGAATCCTGACAGACACCTCCTGTCTTATCCTTGTACGCCTCCCCCGGTATCAGTTCCCGACAGTTGTTGACTTATTGTTGACTTGACCAACATACTAATTGAAAATCAAACTCCAAAAGCACACCCAAAAATATGCGGATAAGGTATCTTGTTATGCTAAGAGAAAATTATTTAAATGTTTACTCTCCAACTTACCTACTTGATTAAGTCAAAGTTACAATGTAGGTACTTGAATAATTTATATTTGTTATTTTTTGTTATCTAACGTAGGTACATCACTATATATAAAAATAAATGTTTGTAAGGAGGGACAGGGGGACTGGAGGGACTTAAGAGACGGAATTATAATTACAAATCTTATATTACATTAAAATCGACCATTTTTAATAGTACACAGACAGTACAACGTTTTCCAAAAGGGCGTCCCAAAAGACGATGGAAGAGCTTGGTGGCGGTGGATATGTGGGCATGTAGGTAATGTCTCTGAGGACGATGCTCAGGATAGAGCGAGGAACGCAGTAAGAAGAGCTAACCCTACCACCATATGGGATAGAAGTTAAAGAGGAGAGAAAGAGACAGTACAACGTTTGCCGGGTTTCGCTAGTTTAATATAAAATTATACGTTTCAAGCGAGTCAAATCAAAGAAAATTTTCGTACTGATGTTAGTAAAAAAAATATGAATGTGATTTTTGACAATGGTTTTTCTGACCTCTAAATCTAAAAATTTAAAAAAAAATATATCAATCTGTCATCAATGTAAACCATATTTTTAAAATATTCCTTTTCAGTTATTAAAATGGTTGATTTTTTACTACACTGGAAACACTGGTTGAGTGGGAAAAAAATGCCATATGGCAACAAACTCGCCACTTGAGCAGTGTGCAAGGATGTGTTTGTTATTAATTCATTGTTCTTTTTGCAAAATGGTCCTGAAATCGCGACTTAGCGTACTATATGAATGATGCTACATTATTTCTCGTTTGTTGTGAGGGCATTATAATGGGGAACGGTTCAATTTAAAAAAATTATATTCGATTTCAAAAATTAAGTCGTAGCAAAGCGGCTAGTATGTTGGATTTAAATCTCATTTCTACCGATTTTGCTTAGTTTGAGGAATATAATATGAGGATGAAAGTATGGTATACGTACATACATACCTGCTTGTTTCAATGACACATTATTCCGGATAAAAAAGGCTTAAAATAGGTTTCTAATCTATAATTATTTTGCGTCCATATTCCATACAAAGTCATTTCTTGGTGTTTTCACATTTATCATATTTGCCAAGTGAATGAATAATATTAATTGTATAGTAAAAAAAATTTAACTGCACATGTAACACTTTTAACTAAACATTTTTATGTCTAAAATATGACATCACTACAAAGTAATTGGATATTAAATGTATTTCGAGGCTACACCGTTGTTGCAAAAAAGATTTATTTTTATTGCAATTTAGTCCAGTTATAGTTCGTTATCGATCACGATCCATCACTAATATGCCATCATATCTACAGTTAATCACAACCAATCGACTCCTCCAAATATAATTTATTTATTTATTTGTAATTATTATTGCATCTGAAATCATGTTTATGAATTGATGAATACCAACTTGAGATTTCATATTGATAATACATACCCACTTATTGCGTTTCTAGATTATAGTATTAGTATAATAGTTCTCATCATAGTTTTTAACCTAATTTTATTCGCTGTTGAATGATGAATCATACTTTTATAATACATATGAGATTAAAATAATATAGATATTTAATATGTTTCATCGTTTACTATTGCATATTGAAGAGCTACATATGATCGTATAGTTTATTTTTAGGCGTATTTTATAACCATTAATTATCATATATATAGAATGTATTCACGGTAATGGTTTTTGTGTGTATGGAACATGAAGTACGATGAAATTTGCTGTCGTTCTTACAGCCCAAAATATACTACTTTCAACCGACTTCTGAAAGTGAGTAAAGTGACTTAGAGGTCAGTACAAATTTATTATGAAAATGAGAAGTACCTAATCGAATTCATAATACCAAAACAAAACTTTTTAAAAAGATGTAGGATTTGTATCGAGCAGAAATGTCGACATTTTTTAAATTAATTGTAATCAGAAATGTTAATTTTTTAATAAAGTATTTTTTTTTTTAATTTTGTATACACCTTCATCAAAATTTTTCTATGTAAGTTGTCGCCCTTTTGTGTTTTGGAACAATTTTTGAGTTAGACGCCGTAAAGATAGCTAAATGAAATTTACAATATAACTATTTGATGGAGTTGGCAAGCATTTCGAAAAAAGTTAAGACGAAATCTTTAAGTAAATATTTTCATTAAATCGTTCGTAAAATTAAAAAAAATTTCCATGACGCTATAGTATCAGACCGGCCCACACATTGTATTTGCAAAGTCACATATTTTGAAAAAAAAAATCTAGCAACTCGATAATTCATGTCTCTAGTACCAATTATGTCTTGTTAGACAATATTTCACAAAAAAATACGAATATATATCATAACTCGAAATCTACAAAAAATCTCGAAACATAATAGAGGTATTCTGGTACTTCTAGGGGTGCTCTACCTCTAGACTTCCGCTTGACTGTATTTTCTGGGACTAATAAAAATGATCTATTATGGATAGGGATGGATAGTGTTGTACGTTCAGCAGATAGGAGTGGAAGTCTATGATTGAATAAATAAGTTGTTGGATTTGAGAGAATATTGTACAATAATGACAGAATGTGTATATTGCGCCGCTGGCGTATCTTGGGCCAACAAAGAAGATTGCGATAAGATGATATGTGCTCATTTTTTTTCAACCCAAAGATGAATCTGATACATATATTCTGAAGACGTTCAAGTTTATTGAGATGCACTTCATTATCATCCAAATACAATACATCGGCATAATCAAGCAATGGAAAAAGAAGTGATTGAGCTGGAGATATTTTACAACGGAATGGGAGGAGGTTTTTAAGATTATTAAGTGAATGTAGGGCAAAGAAAATACATTTGTTGACATGTGATACCTGTTCATACCACAAAAGTTCGTCATCGATGAAGATTCCAAGATCTTTTACAACCCTGGTAGAAAGAAGGAATACATTGGTTATTATATACAGAAGTGGGAGTTGCAAATTCCTTACAGAGGATATCACCAATTTCTTATGTAAAATTTATATTTTTTTGAATTTCATATTATCTTAAGATAACAGAAATAATATTTGATTCATAAAAATGTTAAAAGAATCCTTTATACCGAGTAGCGAACTTTGCGGACCCATCTTAGACGAATATTCATCGAAATATGCAAGAGGCGAGTGTTAAAGGACCTCTCGTACAATAAATATTTCCTCGACGATCATTTAATAATAACATTTATCTGCAATAAAATAAATCGACCATAAATAATTACAAACCTTAACTGATCACAATAATACGAGTGTGTGAAGATAAATACACGTTCTGGGGTAATCTCCGTATCTCCAGTAGGTAGGTACATACATAAAAGCAATGAGTTCAGTCCAGTTACAGTAACCTTGTGAACTCTTGTGATTCAGATGTAGAATGCCCCAGTCGATATTTCGATATATTACTAATGGCCGTGGATCAAGATATCTTTTAAATGGTTCTCTCTCTACAATGAGTTTAAATCTTTGAGACCTGCAATGTAAGTAGGTACCCACTGACCAGAAACTTCCTATACTTACCTACATTAGGTATAGTCACATTATTTCTATTGGTCTTTTGCAATTCGCAGCCAATCAAGTTATGTATTTATTTATTAACTATTTAACGGTTAAAAAATACACATAAAAAAATTTAACCTCGAATATTTAACATCTTACGACTTGATTAATTATACCAACAACAACCTTAATAAATGTCCAGGAAAAGCGAATTATTTTATGTGTCTTGAGTAATACGTTGATATAAAAAATCTAAAATTACTTTTGAATCATTTGGGATTAATTTGCAGAATCTAATCAAGTATAGGTATTATGCACACTCTTCGATGTGTGTTTATAAAAGGCAGTATACATCAGCTAGGTACCTAATATAGTGAAAGGTCTCTGCGGGTAAGATATAAACGGTCCATAATGAACTCTAATGAGATACTAAATGATACCTCGTTAATTATATATTTAGTTTATATGGTATAAAAGTCAGTTTGTCAAATAAATAATGGCGCTTTGTTATAAACCGCATAGGTTGACTACGATAGTAACATGATAACTAATAATGGTAGGTAATAATCGAACTCTAATTTAACTAAGTTCGATGAATGCAAATTATTTCAACTAAGCAATAAACTCGTGATGATAAAATAGCTTAGAAAATCTCTCTCCGTGTCGCTGTCCTCATTGCTGAGGGTCATGACCATCTCTCTCCTTGTCCTCAGAACAATGTGGACTATCGTCCTCCACCTATCCCGACACACCAAGAGTAATAAATTCACAATCAAAATTTAATATCTGCCATTCTGGTGTACCGCAAGGCTCCCATCTCGGCCCATTACTTTTTATTTTATATGTCGACGATATTAGCAGTTGCTTTAAACATACAAATTACAAAATATTCGCCGACTATACGAATATATATAAAAAAATTCTTTCCAGATTTCATTTAAAAATATATTTCTCGTTACATGTCATAAATAAATTGACTTTTGGCTATAAATCATTCGCTTGCGCACGCTGGGATTACCCACAATTTGCTGTTCAATAGCAAAATGTAGGTAATCCTACATAGCAGTGTTTACCAACGAGACCAACGAGATAAATTAAATAAATACGATTATTAATTAAAAAAATCATCCGTAGCTGAATACCGAGTAATAAATCTTTGAAGATTCCTCCAATTACCGTCTAACCATCGATTAGTGGGAAGGGAGGATAAACTGTTCAAAGCGTGTGTTTATTAAGACATTATATACTGAATCGACTTGCAATGATAAATGATCTACCAACCACTTGGTTGTATGTACATAGTAAGTACCTACCTATCATCCTGGGAAGCAATAATCGATCCATTCGACTCATAGTTCTAACATTCCTAACTCTTTTCTTTTTGTAAACTTTATTACGTGTATTTATAACGCCATGTCTCTCGCATGGGTAGTTGGAGAACAATTACCTCTACATATTATGTACAAGAATTATCAATTATTTCATACAAATATTATTTATCCGATTAAAGAAAACTCTTTGTCTGATCACGTTAAACAGCAAAAAAACGGTCAATACAACGCCATCTCTATGACAGGTCAAAAACTAATCAACTTATCAATAATTAGTGATTACTACGAATCATACAAATGATTTACTATGTATTTTTTTTTCAATGTTCCATACTACTATAATCAACTAGAATTATGAAAAAAAAAATTTTTATTTTATTTATATTGAATCTCATACATAATTTCAGAAAAGGTAAAAAATTAGATAAGTTTGAAATATTAGAGATAAATAGAGTAAAATGTAACAGCAAAATTCCTTCGATTAATGCATAAATAGATTTATTTATTTATTTAAGGTTACAGACAGTTTTTTTAAATATACATATAAATTCAAATTTAATCACTAAACATAAAAACCAAAATAGTAACACCAATTACTAAATTACGATCTTACGAAAGAAAAACAAAAACTAAAAAGACAAAGAAAGATATAAAAAAAAACAATTAAAATAAGATCAGTCAAAATTAATTAAACAACGGACAAGCTAGGAAATAAGGACAGGACTATGAATAGGAATGGGAAAAATTTGGAAAGGAAAATCACCGTTACGAATGCCTCAACATCTTCCTAAAAATGGCCGGTGGGCCAAACATGTCAAAATCCGCGAACTTTGAATCAAACTGATTACATGATCTATAAATAAATGCATTCCCTGCGTAGTTTGTTCGTACAACAGGCATACTGAATAAACGGTCACTCCTTGTCAAAAGTGCAGGAACTCTGAGATTATTTTTTTCTAATAATTTAGGAAAAAATTAATCTCAGATTTAATTTTAATACTTCACTATTATTACCATTAGAATAGTTAATGTCGGGCTTTTCTGCTAGCCATTATTCAATATAATTGCTGTCCTTTTAATACAATATTTATATATTCATTCCTTCACTTCGTTTGTATTTTTATCATACCTACATAAATATTTAGCTTAATGTCTTTCGGGTATTTTATATTTCTTGGTAATACCCCCTTCCTTCTCTATTAATGGTGTCCTCTTTTTGAATCTACATATAGATGGTCTTCATCACTATTGTTCACCATTCTGACGATGCCCAGCATAGAGCGATACCGGTGAATGGGAGTTGCGTTTGCGAAAAATTTAATTTTACTTTATTATATTTTTATTTACTTTTTAAGAGAAAAAACAATTACACATCACACATATACATTTTTGTTTTATACATAAATAGACGTGCTTAGAAATTATGATACAAATAAAAGTAATAAAATATAAAAAATCTAAAAATATTGAAAACCAATATAAGATAGTATTTATTAACAAATATTGTTAGTATATAAACGCGTGTACGTATATAATAATACGTATACGTATTTGAAGAATACATACCAAATAATAAACCCTTTAATCCAAATTATTGATTTCAGATATTTCATCGGGACAGGATAGTGTGGGAGTCAGTCCTTTTTTCCTACCCCGAATATGTAAACAGCTTGATGGTCTATATGAATGAATGAAGATTAAGTATCAAACTATTGAGAGTCCTTCTAGATATTATGTCATAATAGTTAAAAAAAAGTTTGATATGACATGTACCGACTAATGTATTTTTTAGAGGGAATTAAAAATATCTATTTGGAGTGTTTCGGCGATTTCGATAATATTAAAAGAATGGAAATATTGGCATTTCAATTAATAAATTTAATAATAAATTTGTCCAAATAAAATTTATTTTAATAAACTAGTTGCATGTAACACATGAGATCCAACTGTCGATAGCGATAGTATGTATAGTTGAAGAATATGTACCAAACTATAAACCCATAGATACAAATTATTGAATATTTTCAGATATTTTGTTTTCTATACAACATATGTAGGTATGTATGTCAAGATAGGATAGTATGGAGGAAGATCCTTTTTCCTACCCAGAATATGCAAATAGCATGATGGTATGTATGTATGTTTGGAGATGAAGTATGAAACTATTAAGTCTTCTTACATATTGTGTATAGGCGACTGCCATACAAAATGTATGAAGCGATGTCGTCACTAAATTCAATTTTTAAAAAAATTGTTAAAAAAAAATTGAGATCTTCTACTACAATGTTTATATTTTTTATAGAAAATTAAATTATCTAGTTGGGGTGTTTCAGCTTTTTTCGATAATTGTAAAAGTTTTGGAAATATAGGCAGTTAAACTCATAAATTTATCATAAAAAAAATATTTTTCTTAATAAAAAATGTTTGAGAAACCCTGGAATTTTTTTGAAAAAAGTAATTTGAGATTTTGTATTTGTCTATGTTTGTACCAATTTTCAGCGTTCTACCGTTTATGGTTTCAGAGATATATGGAAAAATAAAATAAAAATTCAAAAGTTGATAACCCCTGACTGAAACAAAAATTCAAAATTCCGAGTATAAAAGTTTTGTAGGCCTGTAACTGTTTATATATTCTGAAATTTTAGGCTCTATAAATTGAGCGGATCAAAAGTTATAAGGGGGGGACGGACACACAGACACACACACAGACACACACACACACAGACACACACACAGACACACACACACACACAGACACACGAAATGTTCTACTCCGAATTCTGAGTAAATCCGTGTATGGAACATATATGCTGCGAAGCCTCTAAGTTGGTGTTTTTTGACTTCAAAGTTGGAAAAGCCGTGAAAAAAGTAGACCTCTCCATACAATTCTCGCGTATTCTGGCTTGATACATTGTCGATATGTTAAGAGAACAAAGTTCTCCTGAACAAATCGACAGTTGGATGATAAAATGATTTCTAAATGCGATGTTTGTGTTTATAACTTCTCTCAAATCAAAATATGGAGTATTTATATTCACTAGTTGCATGTAACACATGAGATCCAACTGTCGATAGCGATAGTATGTATAGTTGAAGAATATGTACCAAACTATAAACCCATAGATACAAACTAGTTGCATGTAACACATGAGATCCAACTGTCGATAGCGATAGTATGTATAGTTGAAGAATATGTACCAAACTATAAACCCATAAATACAAATTATTGAATATTTTCAGATATTTTGTTTTCTATACAACATATGTAGGTATGTATGTCAAGATAGGATAGTATGGAGGAAGTTCCTTTTTTCCTACCCAGAAAATGAAAATAGCATGATGGTTCTGTATGTTTGTTTGGATATTAAAATCCTATCAAACTATTAAGTCTTCTTACATATTGTGTATAGGCGACTGCCATATAAATTGTATGAAGCGATGTCGTCACTAAATTCTATTTTTATAAAAATTGTTAAAAAAAATTTGGGATGTACAAATACAATGTTTGTATTTTTTATAGAAAATTAAATTATCTAGTTGGGGTGTTTCGGCTTTTTTCGATATTTTTAAAAAGTTTGGAAATATAGGCAGTTAAACTCATAAATTTATCATAAAAAAAATATTTTTCTTAATAAAAAATGTTTGAGAAACCCTGGAATTTTTTTGAATAAATTAATTTGAGATTTTGTATTTGTCTATATTTGTACCAATTTTCAGCGTTCTAGCTTTTATGGTTTCTGAGATATATGAAAAAATAAAGTAAAAATTCAAAAGTTGATAACCCCTGACTAAAACAAAAATTCGAAATTCTGAGTAAAAAAGTTTTGTAGGCCTATAACTGTGTATATATTCTGAAATTTTGGGCTCTGTAAATTGAGCGGATCAAAAGTTATAAGGGGGGGACGGACACACAGACACACAGACACACACACAGACACACAGACACACACACAGACACACACACACACAGACACACGAAATGTTCTACTCCGAATTCTGAGTAAATCCGTGTATGGAACATATATGCTGCGAAGCCTCTAAGTTGGTGTTTTTTGACTTCAAAGTTGGAAAAGCCGTGAAAAAAGTAGACCTCTCCATACAATTCTCGCGTATTCTGGCTTGATACATTGTCGATATGTTAAGAGAACAAAGTTCTCCTGAACAAATCGACAGTTGGATAACTAGTTGCATGTAACACATGAGATCCAACTGTCGATAGCGATAGTATGTATAGTTGAAGAATATGTACCAAACTATAAACCCATAGATACAAATTATTGAATATTTTCAGATATTTTGTTTTCTATACAACATATGTAGGTATGTATGTCAAGATAGGATAGTATGGAAGAAGATCCTTTTTCCTACCCAGAATATGCAAATTGCATGATGGTATGTATGTATGTTTGGAGATGAAGTAACAAACTATTAAGTCTTCTTACATATTGTGTATAGGCGACTGCCATACAAAATGTATGAAGCGATGTCGTCACTAAATTCAATTTTTAAAAAAATTGTTAAAAAAAAATTGAGATCTTCTACTACAATGTTAATATTTTTTATAGAAAATTAAATTATCTAGTTGGGGTGTTTCGGCTTTTTTCGATAATTGTAAAAGTTTTGGAAATATAGGCAGTTAAACTCATAAATTTATCATAAAAAAAATATTTTTCTTAATAAAAAATGTTTGAGAAACCCTGGAATTTTTTTGAAAAAACTAATTTGAGATTTTGTGTTTGTCTATGTTTGTACCAATTTTCAGCGTTCTACCGTTTATGGTTTCTGAGATATATGGAAAAATAAAATAAAAATTCAAAAGTTGATAACCCCTGACTGAAACAAAAATTCAAAATTCCGAGTATAAAACTTTTGTAGGCCTGTAACTGTTTATATATTCTGAAATTTTAGGCTCTGTAAATTGAGCGGATCAAAAGTTATAAGGGGGGGACGGACACACAGACACACACACAGACACACACACAGACACACACACAGACACACACACAGACACACACACAGACACACACACAGACACACGAAATGTTCTACTCCGAATTCTGAGTAAATCCGTGTATGGAACATATATGCTGCGAAGCCTCTAAGTTGGTGTTTTTTGACTTCAAAGTTGGAAAAGCCGTGAAAAAAGTAGACCTCTCCATACAATTCTCGCGTATTCTGGCTTGATACATTGTCGATATGTTAAGAGAACAAAGTTCTCCTGAACAAATCGACAGTTGGATTATTGAATATTTTCAGATATTTTGTTTTCTATACAACATATGTAGGTATGTATGTCAAGATAGGATAGTATGGAGGAAGATCCTTTTTCCTACCCAGAATATGCAAATAGCATGATGGTATGTATGTATGTTTGGAGATGAAGTATCAAACTATTAAGTCTTCTTACATATTGTGTATAGGCGACTGCCATACAAAATGTATGAAGCGATGTCGTCACTAAATTCAATTTTTAAAAAAATTGTTAAAAAAAAATTGAGATCTTCTACTACAATGTTAATATTTTTTATAGAAAATTAAATTATCTAGTTGGGGTGTTTCGGTTTTTTTCGATAATTGTAAAAGTTTTGGAAATATAGGCAGTTAAACTCATAAATTTATCATAAAAAAAATATTTTTCTTAATAAAAAATGTTTGAGAAACCCTGGATTTTTTTTGAATAAACTTATTTGAGATTTTGTATTTGTCTATGTTTGTACCAATTTTCAGCGTTCTAGCGTTTATGGTTTCTGAGATATATGGAAAAATAAAATAAAAATTCAAAAGTTGATAACCCCTGACTGAAACAAAAATTCAAAATTCCGAGTATAAAAGTTTTGTAGGCCTGTAACTGTTTATATATTCTGAAATTTTAGGCTCTGTAAATTGAGCGGATCAAAAGTTATAAGGGGGGGACGGACACACAGACACACACACAGACACACACACACACAGACACACGAAATGTTCTACTCCGAATTCTGAGTAAATCCGTGTATGGAACATATATGCTGCGAAGCCTCTAAGTTGGTGTTTTTTGACTTCAAAGATGGAAAAGCCGTGAAAAAAGTAGACCTCTCCATACAATTCTCGCGTATTCTGGCTTGATACATTGTCGATATGTTAAGAGAACAAAGTTCTCCTGAACAAATCGACAGTTGGATTAAATAGATTTTTAATTATCTCAATAGAGAAGAAGTTTGAATATTTACTGTAGGAGAACCGGGAAATCAGGGCACCTACAGGGCTTACGACCTGTCATCAGCTGGTTTACGTGATCTCTTTATGCGCTTGCGCAACGTTCACCAATTATGCCTTTTTAATGAGATCCCTATCAATTCAATTTTGAAAGTTCTATATATTGTAATACTGAAATTCTTTTCGCTTGAAAATAAGGAATTTTTACTACAGCCATCTATGTGTGAAATTATGAACAACATTCTTATTATTTTTATTTATTTTTGTTGTAACGCCATCTATTGAGAGAATTGGTTTTTTGTAAATTCGACTCTATTGAGATAATTAAAAATCTATTAAAAAATATCTTTGACTCCCGACAGGGAAAAAAATCCAATGTTTGCGCATATGCAATAATAAAAAAATATTCGATTAAATTAAATAGTTCAAGAAACACTAGAGTTTTTTCTATTATTGTATATTTATCTTATAATATTGAATATTATATTTTTCTATACTTACACAAATTTTCAGCGTTCTAGTTTTTTTGGTTTTCGAGACATATGGAAAAAATCAAATGTTGATAAACCCTTGACTGAAACCAAAATTCTGAATAAGTATAAAAGTTTTGTAAAATGTAGACCTGGCCATAGGAAATCTCGCGGATCCTGGCTTGAAACTTGTCAATGTTAAGAGAAATAAATTTTCTTGAACAAATCGACAGTTGGCCTAGTATAATTTTAAAATGTCTAATGATCAATATGATTTTTTGATAAGAGCAATTATTACGACCAAATTCTTGCCTATATATTATTTGGTATAGGTACCTATAAAAAGTAAAAATTAAGAAAATAGCTATTAATTTATTTTTCAATACTTTAAACTGATATTCCCTTTTTGAAACATTGAGCCATAAATAATAAGAGCCATAATTACTTAGTTACGAAATACACATTTTTTGTACTTCTTTAAAATCCGAATCACCAAAATTATGTCCTATATTATTTAAAAAATAGTAAATTGTCACTTGAACGAAAGTAGAGATAAAATGAGTAAACAATGTACATAAACCTATAAATATTTATTGTTCATAAGAAAATAAATATATATACAAAAATCAAGGCAACATTAAATGAAACTCAATGAAAGAGTCTACTCCACTTAAAGATATATCCACTCGTGTCAGTAAAAATATCTCCAAAGATCAAGATAGACCACACAAAAATATGTAAAACGCTGTCCCGGAATCTTCGTAGGGAGTTAAAAGCTTCCATACCTTTCTGTGAGTGTTGAAATATTGTATGACGTAGTTGTTTCAGCAAATCTCGGATTCACTTGTAGTGAATCATGAAGAGTGGTTTTCCGGACGACGTACTACGGCCTGCTGGGAAACCGTACACTGAGCCTGTACTGAGAATACATTCTCCTTGCAGAAACTGCCCCACAAAGTTTCATACCGCCCTACTCGTCCGTTCACTTAGCCATTAAATTTCCTCCCAGCCTTGGTGCGGCAGGAAAACTAAATTTTAAACAAATATCCTCCGAGCGTAATGAAGTCTTAACGTGATTTTTAGCCACATTCATTTACCGTGTCTACCGCGTGGAAACCCCCGCTAAACCTATACAAACGTCTATTCTACCACGACTAGGTGAAAAGCTGATCAACCTTCGTTCGGACTATATTTCATCTACCGTCACTTACATATTATAAAGCAGCGATGTTTACATTTTATTAGTAAATAAAATTAATTGTAAATGAGTTCTACAACAATATGATGAAATATACAATAGGTGCAGAATTATAAATATTTTTAGGGTGTAACCTAAACACTCCAATTTGAAATGAAAATTTCTCATATCTTAAAAAAATACACACTGTGTCAACATAAAGTAATAATAGTACCGATAAAAAGTATTTTCAACATTTCTCTAGTGATTGTTCATCACATACCTAATTTTATAATTCAGAATAAATTACCCTTCAAAAATATATAAAAATATCCTTATTTACAGCTTTTTTTAACTACTCAATATCGATGTGTCGTAGACAAATAAATATTTTATGTGCTTAAAGAGTGCATAAAATCAAAGTGAATGACCGATTAAGTCAAATATTTGAAGGTAGAGGCGTTTACATTGTTGAAATTCATTTTAAAAATATTTAAATACTTACTTCACGTCTCCGGCTGGTACAAACCCTGCCACTCCAATATGCGGCGACTTCTTTAATCTTTTTGTTTTTAGTTTAAACCCACCTGAAGAAGAGAACGGTAATTCTCGAAACTAGTTGTGGAATAAAAATAAATGACTGGAAATAAACAAAGTTACTTATTTATTTATTTATTTAATATTGCTTCTCGGGCAACTAACAGGTACTATGTCAAATATTTATTTAACACGCACCCAATAACAAGTTACCACATTCTGGAGACTTACGATATTAATCGTCTCACAGATCCAGACTGAAAACACAATTAAAAACTGTGTCTCCACCGGGAATCAAACCCGGGACCTTTGGCTCAGCAGTCAGATATCTAGCCAACTGAGCCACGAAGGCCGACTAACAATGTTATTTTTAGACCGATAAAGTTTTTTCATTTCAAGTCAAGTTGCAAAAAAAAAAATCAACAAATTTTGGGTTTCCGATAATTTAAATCACGTATAAACCTTTCTTTAACGCACGCGATAGTTACCCTTACTAACACGTAACTTCATAGTACTTTGGGTGGTTTGAATATTATTATCATGTTTTCAGTCACTAGATTTAGCGTTACATGCCCTCTAAACACATGAGATTTAAATAATATCAAGATGAAATTATCCATGTGTTTTAGGTGCTATAATAAAAATCCTTAGAAGTTTTCTGTTACCCAAAATTGGGAATAAATCCTTCCATAGTGTTGTGATTGTCTCGTTATAATCAAAACCGGTTTCAGTGCATGAATTAGGGTAGTTGTTTAAAAAATAAGCTTATATATTTTTTTTAAATAATATAACATCAAATATAGCTTTTGTTCCACTTCTCCTGTAAGCCTCTCATCTATCCAAATTATATTTAATACTCGCAGATGGGATACGTTTATTTTTTCCTACACAAAGTTCATAGTATCATCTGTAGGTACTGCTACGCCATTTTCACAATATTCGACTTACGAGGACATTACATACTAACAATTCATTTACAGTTAATATTTTTTTATCAAATCAGGCAACTCACCCATTAATAGGTTCCCTTATTTAATAAAAAAATGCCTTCATTTTTCTCTTTGGATACTAAAACATATTGAAAAATTACAGAAAAATGTATATCATTGTTATTCATATTTAGATAAATTTAATGCTATTCAAAAAAATACCAAATTAATGAATACTTGTTGTGTGTTTTCATTTTTATTATTGTTGGAGTAAGTAGTAGGTACAGAAAAATGTGGTAGGTACAAAAATTACAGAAAAATGTTATTCATATTTTAATTAATTTAATGATATTTAAAAAAATGTAAAATCATGACTCTCCACTATTCCATAGTGTGAAGAGTAAAAATACCAAATTAATTAATTCTTCGGTGTGTTTTCATTTTACCTACTAGCGAGACTAAAAAATTAAGGATGTGATAATTAAACAAAAATGATAATAATTATTATAATTTACTATTAAAAATGTTATGTTTAAAGATGTTAGAGTGGGTACCATATAGATCTTTATGTATAGGTACGTATATAAAACTAAATCCACTCTCCATCTAATTGAAAAATCTCCTCAAAACCTTCATCCCTCGATATGTCCAAGAACCATATTATTTTCCTTGTATACCTCCATATATTATTTCTATGCGTTCAAAGATAGAGCATAAATTCAAATACTTTTAGATATTGTAAGAAAATTCCATAAATTGTGAAAAAAATAAATTGTGCAAGTACTAATTGATACATGAACATATAAAATGTGATAGTAATTCCAGTACTACAAGCCAAGTGATTTATCCATTAATCTCAGCCCACCACCTAAGTTGGTGGTATATTTTTTGCCCGCCAAGTTGGCGCATTCGGTTGTTTCTTTTTATTTTATTATTATTTTGTATGCATTTACATTCGCGGGGTTGGCGGCACTGCATTCGTGTTTATTCAGCGGGAAAGCAGGCGGTGGTAGGTAAGGGAGAAGGAATGGATGTAGGAATGGTGGCACCTGCTCTCTAGGAGGTTCTGTCTTATCGAATCATTTAATGATAACCTCTCTGCGTATTTCATATCCAGGCCTGGAGAAAATAAGCAAATCAAATTATGTCACAAGGTTTCCAGGGACTCAGCCACAACAAATAACGTGATGAAGAAATAAATCCATTAATTCTGAGAAATTGGTACGTATCTATTTATATATCTGTGTCACCGGTGTTTTATTAATGCAATTCTGCAGCTCGCTACTTCACAACCACTCGCTCTGCAATTGAGAACTGTATTAAAATCTAGGAGCTCCTTATATTAATTTACATATGTAATACTTTCCATCCTATCTCTAATGAGAGGAACAGAGAACCGAACACCACCTAATCCAATCATTGATGACTCTTATCTCATTATTCACACTATATTACACTGAATCAATGTCATTATAAATTCAGTAAGCTATTAGTTATATTGATTCATCACTCTGTTGTAAGTGGCCGTAGTCGGAGCCGCTCCTCAACAACCGATGGAATTAAATAAGAAAATATATTTAACTATCCAACTATCTCTTTGACAACTTGACTTTATTTCTCTTAACATGTCGACATAGTTTCAATCCAAGATCCGCTAGAATTCGTATGGCCAGGTCTACATTTTTCAAATGTGAAGTCTAAAAACTTCTTCGTGAGGCTTCGCATCATATATGTTATATATATGAATGAACTCAGATCTCGAAGTAGAGTGTGTGTGTGTGTGTGTGTGTGTGTGTGTGTGTCCATTTATAACCTTTGATCCGCTAATTTCACAGAAATTTTTAGAAACAAGCCCAAATTTTAATACAAATATAGAAAATTGGAGACATATAAAACTTTTATATTCAGAATTGTGAATTTTTGTTCCAATCAGGGGCTACCTATATAGATATATATCTCAAAAACCATAAAAACTAGAACGCTGAAAATTGGTATAAATATGGACAAATACAAAATCTCAATTTTTTTTTAAAGTTCTAGAGGTTCTATATTATAGATTTAATTGCCTATATTTCCAAAGTTTTTAAAAATATCGAAAAAAGCCGAAACGTCCCAACTAGATAATTTAATTTTATAAAAAATATGAATATCGTAATAGTACATCTCAAACAATTTTTAAAAAAATCGGATTTTGTGGCGACATTTTATACAATTTGTATGGCAGTGGCCTATAAACAATATCTAAGGTGACTTAATAGTTTGATACTTAATCTGCAATCATACATACATACATGCCATCATACTGTTTTCATACTCTGGGTAGGAAAAAAAAGACTGACCTCCATTCGATCCTATCCTGATTTACATGTTTTATATAGAAAACAATATATCTTTCAATATTTATTAATTAGTGTTTAAGTATTTATAGTTTGGTACATATTTTTCAACTATACCTACATATTTTCGCCATCGACAGTTGGATCTCATGTGTTACATGCAACTAGTCTATAAAACCAGCCAGCCTATATTTAAGCATTTCGCCCGTGAACTTATACGTTTAATATTTTATGAAATGCATAAAAAAACCACCCATGAATTCACTCTCAGTCATCAGAATAAAATCAGTCCTTAATCGCTTTACAAGTCATGTTTGTTTTAATTATTTTTTTTTGTAAATTCTATTTGCTTTATAATTTGTTTCATATTCAGCCCTTTAGGCATGTGTCCTGTATATACATATCTTGAACATGCGAGAAGAGCATATTGAAATAAAGAAGTTAGGTTAGGTTAGGTATGTAGGATGATATTAATAATGAGAGTGCGTATTTGAAACGTCGGTCCGACTATGGTAAGTATGTATGGAAGAACAGGAACCTTCAGTAACCCGAGAGTTCACTTTACCACTTTAATGTTTAAACACAAAATCAGATATTTGTTTTAAATTATGGTAATAAAACGTCTGTTTAAGTCACGCTTTTTAAGCGTGAATACCTTTCCGATACCTGTGCGTTGAACCGCATTAAATTTATATATTTATTTATTTTGAATAATATTTGTACCCAACTATTATTATTTTCAACACATCGAAAATAGAGTCATATTTTTAATCGTAAGTTTTTTCTAAAAATATATTTAATGCATCAACATTTACTTTTATAAAATGAATGTGTCAAAAAAGCAAGTTCATCTTCATTATTTCGTCATTTTAAGTATATCACGTATTTGAGAAAATAAATTCAAAGATTAATTTAAATTTCATTCAAATAAATATTTGGAAAATTAATGTGAGCATTAACGAGTAGGTATACTAAATTAAAATTAAATAAAAAAAATCAGATTAAAACCAATTATTATTCAATGTTATGCAAGATCCTTTAAATGGTTTTGATCGGCCGACCGTC
Source organism: Molanna angustata (assembly GCA_963576475.1). Classification (NCBI taxonomy): domain Eukaryota; kingdom Metazoa; phylum Arthropoda; class Insecta; order Trichoptera; family Molannidae; genus Molanna; species Molanna angustata. The sequence continues at coordinate 18,675,725 of OY754964.1, forward strand.
GTGGCACAGCTGGTAAGCCGTTCGTTTTCTGTGCGTCCTGGGTTCGATTCCCAGCAGAGGAAAAATTTATTTAAATTCATTTCTCACGCAAATATTGCCTCTCTGGACTGGAAACAATGGTTAGTTGGAAGAAATTACCATACGGCAATTTCTTCGCCACTTGCGCATAGTCAAGGAAGTGTTTATTATTATTATTCTTATTACCTACAAACCGATTTTTGTAGATGTTCGTTTACAAGCTTTTCTTTACTTGTCAGTCTGGAACTTCGCCATCTATTTTTAACTAACTTCCCGACCATTTAGAGCGGTGAAACTTCCAGAATTTGTGTATTCCCGATGACAATGTAAGTTTTAAGTTTGATCATTTATATTTTGATAAAATTGAACAATTTCGTAATTCTGAACATAAATTGTGACTGTTATGATTTCGGGCGTAATTTATATAGTTATTAGATTGATTTTGAAACTTTGAAGAGGGTGTCCGGTTTTTTTTTAATTTCATTTATTCATTCATTCATACCATCACGACATATCCCACAATGTGGGGAAACCAGCGAAAGGTGTGCGGGTGTGCATTACCTTATAAAAGGGAGCACAACACATATGTGTATACCCACACACCATTCTCGTCTCACCTAAAAAGGCACTACATTCAGAATGGGTGGTGAACCTCATTGCTGAACTATGTCAGATGTTATTGTTGCCTGTTGTATTTTCGATTACCCGGCTCTTACGGGACACTCGAAAACAGTAATAGAAAAGAGTGGAAGCACTATTCTAAGCCGGTGCCTCACAACTATTTTTTTTTAATTCAGTTGTTTTAATTATACCTGACGACCATTTGCTGTAAATATAAGTACTTTTTTCTAATACAAACTGGAGTTAGTTGTAAAAAATGTCGAATAGCAATATATGTCCGCTAGTTTAATATAATAAATAAATTAATAACAATATTATTATCATAAAATATCACCGCAATGGTCTTCAAGACACCATCAGTGTAAGTTTGCAATTCACACAAGACATACATACATTTGATCCAAACTAAATATTATTGTTATACGGTGAGGCTATACATATTATAACAGCTAACTTTGGCTACAGACCTTTCTACATCATGCCATCTTATGTATGTACATCCTCCAGGCAAATACCTACCTACATTATCTTCATACCAATATTTTTTAATATTTTTTTATTATTATTCATATTTCTATAAACATAATATTTGGTATATGTATCAGTACCTAACAAAAGCAATGAAACAGACCAGAAGCGCAAACCGTTGGCAAGGAAACACAATACATTTGAAAGACAATTATGACTTTGAAACTGTTGAAGACTTTAAATACCTGGGTTCCACAATCAACAAAGATAATGAGGACACAACAGAAATAAAAAACAGAATAACAACAGGTAACGGAGCATTCTTCTCTCTTCTACCGGTGTTCAAATCAAGAAGTGTCCATAGAAAAACGAAAATCACGCTGCATAAAACCATTATTAGAACAGTTGTAACATATGGATGTGAAGCATGGACACTTACAGCCAAATCTGCTGAAATACTGGACACGTTTGAGAGACGAGTGCTTCGTAGAATCCTAGGACCTGTGCCTGATGGTGACGCCTGGAGGATTAGATACAATAATGAGCTGTATGCTATCTACAAAACTTCCAGGCTCTCTGTGCATGTCAGATTGAGCAGATTGAGATGGGCCGGATATGTACAGAGAATGCCACCACAGCGAATACCAAAGAAAGTTCTGTGTGGACATCCAGGTGGAAGACGAAAGGTTGGAAGACCGCGGCTGCGATGGGAGGACGAAGTTGGAAGGGATGCTTCCCAACTACTGCAAGTACCGGGCAGTTGGAAAGTTGCTGCAGAAGATAGGAGAAGCTGGAGGCGAAGACTGACGGAGGCCAAGGCTCGATATGGGCTGTAGCGCCATTGAAGAAGAAGAATGTATCAGTACCTATATTATAGCCTGATTTCAAAATTCTATTTTACCAACTTTATTTAAATATAAATATAATATATATATATATATATATATATATATATATATATATATATATATATATATATATATATATATATATATATATATATATATATATATATATATATATATATATATATATATATATATATATATATATATATATATATATATATATATATATATATATATATATATATATATATATATATATATATATATATATATATATATATATATATATATATATATATATATATATATATATATATATATATATATATATATATATATATATATATATATATATATATATATATATATATATATATATATATATATATATATATATATATATATATATATATATATATATATATATATATATATATATATATATATATATATATTAAAATAAACTTTGTTAATGATACGTCAAAATTTATATATCATCATAACAAACATCAATAAGTATGTATAAACAGAACCATTAGCTGTTTTAGTTGTTTCTCACTTACTTAAGCTTAAAATTTTTCCGCTATAATTTATATTAGTTTGTTTTACTTAATATGAATTATCGTGGAAGATAGTGGATAATCTTTGATATTTTTTCTGCTATAAACCTAATTATTTGTACCTATATGTTTATATTTATTCGATGGATATAATTATTAATCAAACATCAATCTATTTGTATATATATATATATACTTATATACTTTATATATTTTGTAAAACTAACATTACATAATATAATAATATATATCCAATATTATGTGGTAAAACAAAAAATGAAACTCGTGATGCACGGGTTTTGTTATCATTTAGTTTTGTATTGAGAATTTTGTACCTAAGTTTTATATGAGTGTACGTGGCGTACACGATGTATAAATCATTTCAGATTTATCAAAGAACCCAATAAATTTATTGTGTATTTAACTATATATCATGTTCAGTCATGTAGATACAATTTCTAGTGTTTCCGCAACACAATACTCTACCCCAGCTATCGGTTCTTACCTCTGTGCTTTGCTTCTTAACTTTCATTTAAACCTACCGTTTAACAATATACAGATTTCTTCACATGCAAGTATCCCCTGGATGAAAATTTGCCTTAAGCTTTTTAGTGCGAATTATTTGGAAACTAATATCCATATTCGACTGTAGGCACATTACATACCTACAATCACGCTACGCCACTAGTGTAACCAACGGTAAAGAGAACCAAGAGCTACATTTTTATTGTCAATGAAATAAAGAGTAGTGCGTACTTAAACAAAATTTCAGCAAGATTGGACGATGAGAAATGGTTAAAAATTTTATTGATCACAAGCCCATACCATCACGCCATTTCCCCATTTGGGGTATGAAGAGAGAACGGAACGCCTGACTCTTCTTTCTTTACATTTCTCGCTTCATTCACCTCCATGCATCGCCTAACACACTTTCTTCTATTATTCTTACTTCTAAAGTCTATATCTTTCAAAATTACATTTATTTGGTCGTAACAACTTTTCCATGACATAACCCACTCGTTTTTATACATGTAATATATTGTCATCAAATGTGCATAATGTCTATAAAATTTATGCAATGTTGGACTATGGTAATCGTGCATCACCAAAATTAATTTACAGGTCCAGTTAACCAAATATACAAAAAATAATAATAAATAAAAGAAAAAAGTAAAAATCGACGCGTCGATTTATACTTTTGTCGCGACGGTTAAAAGGATCTTAGTATTGGACATAATCACCATATTGTTGTGAATGAAATATAGCCATTATTCTTTTTATAAATAACAATATTTTTTTTGTTTAGTTAATAATATCAAAATTTCTACATCCACTTCAATTTCTTTACATTTACATTAGAAAGTAAACGAACACGAAACACAAATAGTTTTCAACGTAGAAATCAATATTTACTAATGCCGAGACTTTGTTATTTAAGTTAACCTCAACTGATATCCAAATTGAGACTTTTGTATCCTTTGAAGACCTTCCTAGAAAGGTTAAGGGTCCGAAGGAAAACATATAATATTGCAAGGAAATAATATTATACAATATATATCCAATTAACCACACACTAATTACTGTACTATGATTCTAAATTTTATTCGTAAAGCGGAAGAGAATATCGATAGAAATCCCAAGGCATTCTGGTCATACGTTAAATCGAAAAAAACTAACAACCCCCATCCCAAATGTATTCCACTTCAATAACAGAAAAGCCTAAGGTGGTCAAGCTGTCTGCGATTTATTTGCTGATTATTTTCATTTTGTTAACGAACCTACGGAATTAGTGAACTCTACTGTTGTTAATTCTTCAACAGTATGTGTTGATGCAGTGGGATTAATTTTTATCAAGAGTGATCTCGTATATAAATAGTTAAAAACCTTATTCTAGCAACGGAGCTGGGTCTGATAATATTCCACCACTATTTATTATTAGATGTGCAGTTATCAAAATAAACAATTAAGAATTTTTAACTTGGATTCTTTGCAGGTCGTTCTTTCCTAACACTATTATGCATGTGACCTTACTTTTGTGCCGGTGTCGTGATGAAAAACGTAGTGTCAAGGCGTAGTTATAACTCGGTAGCAGTTAATCGGTGAGAAAAATACGCGACGAAATCGGTTATATACATTAACAATTATATACAATTGGTACTGATATTAAAAATCTTTCGAATATATTACACCCGCAAATAGAATAGAATTGTAACGAATAATAAAATAAACACCGACCGCCAAATAAGTAAATTCGCGAGAATCGAAAATAAAATTTTAAAAAAGAATACTAACAGTCGTTAGATTCCGATAAAATTATTCACAATCTCATCGACCTAGAATTATATAACGAAAAAGAGATTTAAATAGAGGTTTTAATTTTGGCCTCGTTCCTCCGAAAATTTTAGTAGGCATAACATAATATTTCTACACAATTTGAGTATGGGAAATGGTTTTTAATTCAAATTAAAAACCATTTCCCATAGAGCATAATAGTTTTGTGCTGTTGATAACCATATTTTTCATATAATATACATATATTATATACCTACTGTCATCTGAAGCTAGTGTGTTTTTCAACATTTAAGCAATATTGGCTGATGGGAAGTAGTTAAAAATTCAATTGAACAAAAACATTGAAGGAGTCTAGTATTGGCCACAACGCATTCGATTTTATATATTATCATCATAATCAAGTTTCAATAGAAAATTTGAGCAATCTTGGATGATGGATAATGGTTTTAAATTTATTTGAACAAAAGCAATAAAAAGAGTTTAGTGTTGGCCGCATCCTATTCGTTTTTATATTTTTTCATCAAGTACCTATAATATAATATATGTGCACAATTTGAGTACTTATAGAAAATGGTTTGAAATTTGAATATATACGTTGTTATATATAGTGTTGGCCACAACCCCCATATTTTATAAATATCGTCATCAGAAGCATGTATAAAATTGAATTATTTGTATAAAATTTTTAAGCAATATTGGTACATCATATTTAGGACATCATCTTTTTTATTAATTTGTTTTTTGAGTTAAATATATATGATTTAAGGTAATAAATGAATTAAAATCATGAAACCTTCCCGGGTCATTGTATGGAAAACTTAACCTCAAATAGTTTGAGATTGTCCGATGGAATCGGAATTTTATTGATTTGATACTCGATATATTTTTCGAATAGGTAGGTTCCTATTTTGAATTGTTCGAATCCATAAAAACGATAACCAACAAATGTCAGAAAAATCGAATATACCTATATGACAGAATCTTTTCTTCTTTCCCCTTAGCGCTTTTGTCCCGTTTCTATCGGGGTACGCTTTGACCATATGACAGAATATTAAATTTAATTTTGCCGGTTACATTATTAATAATATCTACAGACTTTTACAATATAATCTTAAAACAGGCTTACATGTCTCATGTATCATATTATTTTTTTCATAATCTCATTTATTTTAAAGGTTATATTCTCAAGCAATTTTCACTAGCGTGAAAAATCAATCATTTAATGGAAAACTATCCAGATGGCGGCGTTGTATGTAGAAAACGCTTACTTTAAAAATAGGTTAAAAAATTTAAATTATGTAATCACCATTTTTTTCACATTCTAACTTTTAATTAAACAGATATTTGCGCGCAAAAAGTACACTTTTTGACAGTTTATTGTATATTTTTTTATATGTACATTTTAGTTTGGAATATTGATTTATTGAAATATATTAAATATTTCTACATTTTAATCATATTTTCATAGCGACATTGCGTCAGGTATACTGGTACATGCACACAAATCAATATATATATATATATATATATATATATATATATATATATATATATATATATATATATATATATATATATATATATATATATATATATATATATATATATATATATATTATATATATATATATATATATATATATATATATATATATATATATATATATATATATATATATATATATATATATATATATATATATATATATATATATATATATATATATATATATTATATATATATATATATATATATATATATATTATATATATATATATATATATATATATATATATATATATATATATATATATATATATATATATATATATATGTATATATATACATATATATATACATATATATATATATATATATATATATATATATATATATATATATATATATATATATATATATATATATATATATATATATATATGTTAACTTTTAGGTTTTCACGGGTATAAGATGAAAAAGAATTTTCTGGGTTAACCCGTGTCAGATAGTCCTGAGAAGGACTGTTTAAGACCTGACGTTTCGCCCGAATATCATCGGGCATTGTCGAAGGAACGCAACGAAAACCGAGCGAGAACGAACGCGCGTGAAACACGACCGCACACACCTAAGGCTTTCCGTCAAGTGAGAAGCGCCAGTCTATGCATGAGCGTAGAGGTAGCGAGCGGGTAGGTTCCCCCTCCCCCCTCCACCCCTTCACTCCCCGCACCTATTAGCTATTTGTTCTATTATTTGTACCGTTAAGCCGACTTTGTGAACGAGTTGTCATTTTAATAGTGGGTTTTTCAAATATTGTTTGTTTTGTTATGTGTGGAGGTATTGAATTTCTAATTATTACTTTAGTTTTATGAGTATTACTGTCTAGAATATTTGTCCATGTTTGAGGAATTCTTATCGCGTCATTTCTGCTGTTCATATTATTTGCATGTTTGAAAATCTCAATTGCCTCTCTGTATATGCGTTGTGGTTCGGAATTTAAGTTGGCGATGGTGGATGAATTTTCGAAATCAATAGTGTGGCCTTCGTTAAGAACGTGTTGGACTAACGACGAAGTTAACTTCTTATTTTTGACGTCCCACTCTATGTTCTGCTACTCGTGAGGATATTTTTCTATTGGAGCGACCGATGTATACTTTGTCACACGAATTGCATGGAATTTTATATACTCCGTGCGACTCGAGTGCAACTGAATCTTTGGGATTGCGAAGAAAGGTAGATATTTTATTTTCTGTTCTGAAAATTGTTTTTATGTTATTTTTCTTCAGAATGCGGCTTATCTTGTCTGTCGTGCCCTTGATATATGGCAAAAAAGCTATTGAAGTCGGAGGAAGTTCTGGTTTTTTGATATTTTTATTACTGTAGCGTCTAATAGATTGTTCGATTCGTGATTTTGAATAACCGTTGGAGATGAGAGCGTTTTTGAGACAGTCAAGTTCGTTGTTTATGTTATTATTATCAGATAGTCTGAAGGATCGGGTCACTAGAGTATTAATTATAGAAGATAATTGAGCCGGGCTATGGTTTGAATTTGCATTTAGATATCTGTTTGTGTGAGTAGGCTTTCTATAAACTGTGTGACCAAGTGTGCCATCGTCATTTTTGATGACAAGGACATCCAAGAAAGGTAAGCTATTATTTTCTTCGATTTCCATAGTAAATTGAATGTCCGAGTGGAAACTATTAATATATTTTAGAAAATCTGTCAGTTTATCGGTACCGTGGGGCCATATAACAAAAATGTCGTCGACATATCTACGCCATAAGAGTGGTTTTAAATTTGTCTGTTTTAAAATATCGGTTTCTAGGAATGTCATGAATATGTTGGCAATAACCGGACTTAAGGATGAGCCTATCGGAGCACCTTCTGTTTGCTTGTATATTTTTCCTTCAAATTGAAAGTAGGTATTATTTAGACAGTGATCGATTAAA